>CM060924.1:820087690-820152690 GCA_030737875.1 Allium sativum
GTTCAATTTGAAAAATTATTGGTTTCAGTTGGATTTGGATTATTTTACCTCAAAACCAACCGAACATTCACCCGTAATCATTTTTCCTTACCCGAGTTATTTAAAAGCGAATTTCTAGGCAAATTCTAATTTGATTATCGCCGAAACTAGGGATGAAATGGTCGGATTCAGACACACTGGAACCACGCTTAGGAGACTTAGGTGTTGTTCGCAACCAATTTGTGCATCGTTACAGCTGCGTTTGCGTTCTACGCGACGGACGCCTAAACATGGAATTCCACGTTCAACCACTATGCTAGTGAACGTTGAAAAATGATCTGTTGGCGTCGAACGCATCCAATTGGACAGTATTATTTCGTTAAGAAGGGACTGCACGTGATAGTATAATTTTTAATTCGGTTATAAATGGTAGAAACTCCAATTTTCCTAAACCTCCAGTTTGACAATATTATTTGGTCAATTCGAGTTATCCACTTCAGACTGGATATTTACCACCTTATCGAAATATGAGGTATCATATTCCGCATTTTCGTGAGACCGTGAATCAACCAAAATCGGTCAATGAAATGTTTAATTTTTATCATTCGAGTTTATGGAGGGTCGTTGAAAGAACTTTTGACATTTGAAAAAAAAAAGTTTGTCATTTTAAAGAGTATGCCAGCATACTCATTTGAAACTTAAGTCAAAGTTGTCATAGCTACAATGACCTTACACAGCTACATACACAAATATAATGGTGGTGATCTAGATTATATGACTTTTGATGGTGATCCTGAACTTATTTTCGATGAATAATTTGAGGAATATTATGTTATAAGAAATACGACGAACAGGGGCACTGAATGGGTACAACGAAATGTATGAAAAGAAATGTCAGCATTTCGAGATACCATAAGAGATCAATTGGTTGTTGCAGGGCTGCGCTGAAACATACTATTGGACATGGAAGTATACGATGTCGTTTAACATACAATACTCTATCTTGAAGGATGCAAGATTGTGTAGCTTATATATAAGAAAATACTTGATTTCCAAACAAGTTATGAAATGTTTTACGAAATCAATAGTTTTCTTTATGAAATTCATATGTTTATGAAAATAACTTTATATTATTGTCTTGAGGCTATTTAGCGTTAAAACTTAAATTATAAAACTCTTTTAACCTCAAAACTATAACTAACATGTTATTTATACATATATCGAAAAACTAGTTTAAAACGTGCAATGTGTGCTCAAAACTCAATTACTAAATTCATAAAACCCAAGTGCAATGTGTGCTCAAAACTCAATTACTAAATTCATAAAACCCAAACTATGTATTAGTGATAATTTAGGCTTCTACATTAACAAAGTAAACCAAAGTATAACACACAAAAGCATGGCTTAAAACTAGATAAAGAAAAGCTTGAAAACCCTTAAGGAAAGACACCCAAATTTACAACAGGACATAAATTACCCAAAAACCAATCCGGGTTGCCACTTTCAGGATATTTTCGAATGATCAAACGATCTCAAATTGGTCTAAAATTTGATATTCATAAACTAGAAAAGCTTGGTTTTCAAAAGAAAAAAGATTCACTAAATGCTGACATTGTACGAAAAAGATATAGCACTCCAAACTTGGACTCTGGACTGAATTTCAGCCTGGGCTGAAATAACTTTCAGGTTCAACTTTGGGACCAGATTTGAATCGTCAAACGATTTCGGATTGGCCTAAAAAAAATCAGGCTTATAGACAAGATCCCAAATTTCGAAACAAAAAAAGAATCACTCATTTCTGATCAATAACGAAGGAGATACAATACCCAAAAGGTGGACCTGGATGTTGTTTTGTTCCAGGTCGATGTCCCAGAGAAACCCCTACTTTGGTGGCATATTTACTCTTTGATATTGAAAATACATTTCCCTTTAAATATAAATGTCCAAAATATATTTTCAATATCCCTTTCAATTATTAAATTATGATCTTAAGATTATAGGTTGGAACTGTGTTTGTATTTTTATCTATATCTGTATTTTAAATTTACCTTGCTCAGATACCACGCTCAAATACGTTGTTCAAGCACCACATTCGTAGCAAAAAACGTATTCTCTGTTTACAACAGTGCCACGCTTAAATGTCCTACTACCGTCCGTCCAAACGCATCCTTAAGTTACAAAGAGCTGGAATATTGTAACAACCCGCACCTCCATTCACGCAAGATATTGTCCCCAACAAAACGACCGTATAGGTGTGGGGTTTTGTTCCTCAAAGGGCCTTGGCTAAGTTTTGAGATCCGCCAACACATGGCGTTGCCACACAGGCTGAGCCAACCTCCCTACTAATACCGATATTGTCCCTACTTTGCCACCTCTCAGGTGTAGGGTTTTCCATCACTAGGTCTCGGCGTTAGTACGAAGGTTGGCTCAGCCTGTGTGGCAACACCATGTGTTGGCGGATCTCGAAACTTAGCCGAGGCCCTTTGAGGAACAAAACCCCACACCTATACGGTGGTTAAGTTGGGAATAATATCTTGCGTGAACGGAGGTGCGGGTTGTTACAAATACTTGAATAGCTTTTTATTTCTTTGCATGAAACGTAGGGTACTACACATATTTCCAAAGTGATGTTGCACGTCTAGGATTGTAAATCGGTCAAACTTGATGAAGATGTGTTTAATCTATCTTCAATGCGATTGAACTTGACATGAATCAAACTAGATTTATACTCGCGCAAATTTTCTTATCTTAGAACATATCCTAAATTAACCAGAAGGACAAAGAAACGCATTATACGGACTTGGACGGACATTCATATTTATATCAAATTTTATGTTTTCGATTGAGTTTTCATGAACTATATACCAAATTATATGAAATTCAAATGAATTTAAATGAAAAAAAAACGGATGAGAGTTTTTCTTGAATAAATTTTATCATCGTGATTCTTATCACAAATGTAAATCGAACAAAATCTTAAGGACATATTTGTTGGTTAAGAATTCATTACATCTAACATTAACTTCAAAATTAACATTAACCTTCAATTGTCACCGTCAATGCATGCCAATCATATACAAGGTTGGTCGATATTTTCCAATGTATCATTTTTTAAAACTGAGCTATATCAATCCATTATAATTAGAAGTGTAAATCGGTCAGATCGGACCGAACGGAGGTGTGTTCAGTTTCTGTTCTAAAAAAATTCGAACCAAACATGAATCGAATGAAAAATTTCTCAGACAAATCTTCTTGTTATAATTCGTGTCCTAAATAAAATCGGTCAGACATGGACATGAGCGGACCCGATCGAACATGGCTATTTATATCATATTTTACACTTTTTATTATGTTTTCTCTCAACTATTTTCCGTAGGGCTAAAGTTAATTAACAACGAATTACCAAGCATCTGATCGCTAGAATATTATTAAGAGCAACTTAAACTGTTGGGAAACAATGGCTGAGTCGCGGGCCAGGTCGCTCTCTTGAAGACGATTCAGCGATCTGGTCGGTGGTGCAAAACCAGTTCGTACTTCCGCCGCCGCCTCTAGGATAAAACAGCCTCTCTAAGAACAATTAACTGATTTGCTTTGCACAAACAAATCAGTGCAGATTTGCACTTTCAAATATAACTGCTCGAAAAATCTGTTAATAATGTTTGTAATGGCGGAGGAAGAGAAAGCAGCATTTTTTTTCTTTTTTTCTGTACTAATCTCGTCTACAACTGAAGATAATATATAAACGGGATTAGGTCTGAACGAAAATACTGGTCAGTAGAGGAAAATAGGATCTGCAAAATACTTGGTCAAAAGTTTACCGCTTCATTTTAAAGTCGGTTCAAAATATTATCTGTATTTAAAACTGGTTCGAAAAATGCAATGCTTTCTGGACCAAAAATATAAGTGTCTACACCACATAGCCAAGGCCCAAAGCCCAAGCCCAAGCCCGAACCGAACCGAGCCGGGCCGGGTCGGGTCGAGTCGGTAGGTCGGTCGCGCGCGCGTGTGTGGTGGTCATGATGCATGGTCTCCCTCCTCACAACAAAGCATGCATTGGGAGCCCAAGGCCCCAACATGATTTCTTAGAAACAAATATAAATACTTGCCTCTTCTATATAATCCCATGATGTGGGACTATTCACAAATAGGAGCCATCATACACTTATTTCTATATTTTAAATAATTCACATAATAAAATTTCCAACAATCCCCCACTTGAATTTTTTAAAATATTATCGAGCAGTTTCTAAAAACATAAGACTGTGCATAAACAAAGGTGTCATCCGACTTGAACCTTTGCATAGTGAATAAGATTCAGTTTTTACTACAGTGACACGTAGTCTTGAACTCTATTCCTGACATCAAACCACACACAATCTTTTCCGTAGTGCAATCAAATAAGCCCGTGCGTTTATTGTAACACCCCACCTCCACCAAGGTAACTCTTGCAAGCACACTGGCTTCGGAGGGGCGTTAAACAAGGTAAACATGCATGCAGATATCACAAGACAGAACATATAAGTAAAACAGAGTAGTAAAGCAGCGGATAAAACTAGCATTTCAAAACCATAGTTAAGTTACAACAAAGTACTTGGTCATTGTTTTCCAACACATAAAGTCTAGATAAAAGCATAAACTGAAAAACTGAAATACATAAAGTACTATCCCCAAAATGAAGTGATAAACCATAGCTAGCTCAATGTCCAAAACCGTACATGAGCAAATCCAGTAAGCAAGCTGTCCAGATCCAAGCTAAGCTCCAATGTTCCCACCCTGAGTACCTGAGGGGGGGGGCGGAAGAAAAGAGGCGAAAGAAAACAGGTCAGTCAAAAAGACTGGTAAGCCCTACTACTATCAGTCCATGAACTAGTAAAGTTAACTGGCATGAGAAACTGAGATGAACATAAGGATAACAACATACTGGCATGATGATTAACTAACAAGATAGATAAAGATGTCATCGCATAATCAAGGTTAAGTTTTGCACCACGGTTGTACTAGCATTCTAACATGTTAAGTAAACAAGAATCGATCCCTTGGCCCACGCTTGGCCCAATATCATGAGGTGACCTAAATCAAGGTCCAACTACACGGTCTAGTTGATCGGCTCCCTACAAGCCTAACTCGTCAAGTGTCGGTGTCATACGGCCCAAACATGAAATGTAGCTAACTGCGCTAGGTCCACCCCCAGGGTGTATCAAGTCCTAGGGTGTAGACCTCGGACACCAATCAAGTATGCACAGTCTAGATCTGCAGGTACCCGTGCCTGATTCTCCAACTCCGGACTATGTGCACGACCATAGTCCGCCTGGACCTACACCGACGTACCTACCCGGCCGTCGTTTTGGTCGCTTACATGTCAGTCCAGTAATCGTGCCCCACCCTAGCCTAGTCCTAGGGTCTTATGATACTATCAAGAGGGTTACTGCTGCGAAGGACCACGCAACTAGGGTTTCCTTAACGGGTTAAATGTGGTTAACCCGGTCCAAACGTGGATTAAATTGGTTAAGTGTACCCAAGGTTCATGACTTAACCCCGATTAACCCATCCAGCCCAAATTGATTAAGTATTAAGTGGACCATGACTTAACCCTAATCAGGAGGCATTAATTAACTTAATGTGCTTTAACCTCTCACATTAGACCTTGTTGTGGTTACTAGTTAAGCCGGGCGGGTCCGGGTAGCTTTACACCACAACTTGGTCTAACCTCGGGTTCGAGCACAACATGACCAACTTCTCACATTGGGTCCTATTGTTTGTAGCTACTAGTTAAGCCGGGTGGGTCCGGGTAGATTTATGCTACAAACTCAACCCAACATCGAGTTGGCCACACTCATATTTTCTAAGTGTCATGTCCATTATGTTTCCAAAACATAATTACAAGTTAACATATCACGTTATGTTATAAAAACCATGTTTTTGTCATATTGTTACCCAACCCCAACGTAATCCCATCGTTTACATAATCGCAACAACGCATAAAGGGTAAAATAGGGAACTTGGCATAATCATGACAAAAAGGTGTTGGAGCCACAAGTTTATCATGGTGGCATATGAGATATACATATGTTCATATACTTGCATATTGCATCATTAGGCTTTAAAAGCATGCATAAAACCAAACTTAGCATATGAGTGGTACATGGTGATAAATGACATGTAGAAGTTGCTAGAAGTTCACATTTAGCCTCACATGCAAGTTACCATAAGGGATATGATAACTTTCATGTTGCCAAAATGCAACCTTTAATATAAAGCTTGGAGCTTTATGCTCACAACATCAAGTTTAACTTGCATAACATGATAACATGATCAACCCAAACTTTCATAACATAGCAACATGTGTCATACATAATGATTAAACCAACTTGCATAATGATCATCCAAACTTGCATATAATGATCAACCAAACTTGCATATAATGATCAACCAAACTTGCATATAATGATCAACCAAACTTGCATATCATAATGATCAACCCCAAACTTGCATCATTCATTTAACTTTAGAGTTCAAAGAGAGAAAGTAGAAAAGGGCTTACAATGCTATGAAGACACAAATGAATATTTATTAAAAGATTGAGACAAAGCCCTTATGCAATCACCCAAATATGCAAGCTCCAAATGAAAAACCCTTGAGCCAAATCAATAAAAATCCTTGCTTTGAAATAGAAATGTTGCAACTTGACTTGAATGCAAACTAAGAACACTCATACAAGCTCGAAAATACTTGTATGCACTCAAAATCTCTCATATACATTAACTTAGAAATTTTAGCATGAGAGTGGAGGCCATGAGAGGAACAATTTTGACATAGTTTAGTTGTAGGATTGAATAATGGTGATTTAGGCTAGGTGTTAGGTCCTTTTTATAGAAGATTAGGGTGATATTAGCCATAGGATTAACCCTAGATTCAATCCAAGCCATAAAATCCCGTCACTATCCTCCAAAACAGGTCAAAATAGCCAAAACAGGTGCACCAGGTTGTCTGGGCCGACCAGGCAGGTCGACCCTGGGGTCGACTCCCCAGTCGACCTTGGGGGGGAGGTCGACTCCCCAGTCGACCCCCAGGTCGACCCCCCTTGGTCTGGCGGGAATTTTCCCGCCACTTCTGAAAATTGAAATTTTCTGAATCTGTTTTGAATTTGAATTTTTCATGAAACTTCGCGAGGCCATATCTTGGTCATACGGACTCCGATTTTCGAAAACTCGGACTCTATTTCGCGTATTTTTCCGAGACGAACGCAATGGAATAGCCCGTTTTCCTTGATTCAGATTTTACAGTTTAATTCTGCCTTGATTTGTGTTATAACATATTATTCAAAAATACGGGTTGTTACATTCTCCCCTCCTTAAAGGATTTCGTCCCCGAAATCTCCAAGTTAGGAAGAACGTATCCTACCATCCATCATCCATCTACTCACATCATCATCCACGAGCAATCATTGTCCTTAAAGGATTCTAAATGCTATATGATCATATGCATAGGTGTGTGTATATGTACTTATCTAATGCAAAAATCAGGCGGTTACTGATACAGTAAACCTCCTTAATGCAAAGTATGTTAGTGAAATGAGTCCATATGTATGCAAATTCCTAATATAACTCATAATCTCTACATGAGTGCACATAACATTCATCCACATGCAACATCCACGTGATATCATAACAAGTTTCATCCATGAATAAGTATAAGCACTCATGCATATGCAACATGAAAGTGTGTGAGCCGATCTTAGTGCCTAATGTGTATCATGCATCCACGAGTATCCACGTGCAAACACTTGCAACCACTTGCAACCATCAAGCATATCATGTTTCAAATACATGTTCCATCCAAAGGGTTTCTACCTAAGGTCCTCATAACATGATTAACGAGATAACTAGATAACAAGATAAACATGGATAGCAAAAGAAAGATGTATTAATTAGGAAAAGAGATCGAGAATGTACCCTAAAAAAGGAATGGATAAAGCCCACGCATCTTCTCCTCGGTTTCCCAAGTTGCGTCTTCCTCGGCTTCACCCCACTGAACTTTCACCAACTTGACTTCCCGATTCCTTAGCTTTTTGATCTCTGTTCCCAAGATACGAATCGGAGCTTTTCTCAAGGTTGCTTCTTTCTCTACCTTAATGTCTTCAAGAATGCTTGGTTCAACCACCTCAGCGGACTCATGTAGGCACTTTCGGAGATGCGAGACATGAAAGACATTATGCACTCCGGCTAGCTTTTCGGGCAATTCCACTTTATAGGCCATCTTTCCAATTCTTTCTATGATAAGGAAGGGTCCTACGAACCTTGGTGCCAACTTCCCAACTACTCCAAATCGTACCACATTACGCAAAGGCGAAAACTTCACGAAAACCATGTCTCCCACTTCGAATTCCAAATCTGCCCTTCGCTTGTCACCATAGGATTTCTGTCTATCTTGGGCCGCTTTCATCCTTCTTCTCACCAATTCAACTTTTTCGGATGTGTCCCGTATCATATCGGGCCCAAGTATAAGTCTATCTATTGTCTCCTACCAACAAGATGGTGACCTACACGGCCTCCCATACAAAGCTTCGAATGGTGCCATCCCTATGCTGGCTTGATAGCTATTATTACAAGCAAACTCTACAAGAGGAAGGTGGTCTTCCCAAGTACCACCGAAGTCGAGAACACAAAGCCTCAAGAGATCTTCTAGCACTCTATTCACCCTTTCGGTTTGGCCATCCGTCTGGGGGTGATAGGCTGTACTCAGATTCAATCGTGTACCCATCGCTTCTTGCAAACTGTTCCAGAACTGGCTAGTGAAAATCGGGTCACGATCGCTAACTATGCTAGAAGGAACTCCATGTAACCGCACTATCTCTCGAAGATAAATAGATGCTAGCCATGATGCGGTCCTCTTGCTCTTTACTGGGATGAAGTGCGCACTCTTCGTAAGTCTGTCAACTATGACCCATATGCTTGTATTCTCTTTCCTTGATCTAGGCAATCCATCCACGAAATCCATAGAAATACTCTCCCACTTCCATTGCGGGACCTCCAATAGATGTAATAGCCAACCTGGTTTCTTTGACTCGGCTTTCACTTGTTGGCACACCATGCACTTTGAAACATACTCTGCTACATCTTTCTACATTCCGGCCCAAAAGAAAATGCGCTTCATATCCCTATACATCTTATCTCCTCCAGGATGTATAGTCATCTTCGAGTGATGCGCTTCTTCAAGAACTCTATGGACTATATCTCCCACTCGAGGAACACATAATCTCCCATCATGCCTTAGCCAACCTTTATCATCAATAGTATATCTGGCAAGGTGACTAGACGTCTCACCCCGAATCAACTTATCCATGACCTCGACTATTTGTGGATCTTCCTTCTGCGAAGCCCCAACTTGATCAAGAAGTGTGGGTCTAAGCTCAAGGGATGCTAATGAACCCGTCATCGACTCAACAGCCGTCGTGAAATCAAAGGTTGCCAAGAATTCTAAGTTCTTCATCTCAATGAACAAGGGGCTCAAAGTCAACCTCCTTCTGCTTAGTGCATCCGCCACAACATTACCCTTGCCAGGGGTATAAGCTATCTCGAAGTCATAAGATGCCAAGAATTCCATCCACCTTTGTTGTCTTAGATTCAGATCTTTTTGCGAGAAGAGGTACTTGAGTGATTTGTAATCAGTATACAACTCAAACCTTTCGCCTGGAAGATAGTGGCGCCAGGATTTGAGTGCAAAGACGATCGCCGCCAACTCTAAATCATGAGTGGGATAGTTCTTCTCATGAACTTTAAGTTGCCTACCCCCATAACATATCACTCTTCCCTCTTGCATCAGAACGGCACCTAACCCCGTGCCACATGCATCTGTGTACACGGTAAACATCTTACCACTATCGGGTAATGCCAAAACTGGAGTTGAGGTAAGGGCTCTCTTGAGCCTTTGAAAAGCGAGCTCACACTCCAAGTCCCATACAAAGACTAAGTTCTTCTTCGTCAACTTAGTAAGAGGGGCCGAGATCTTAGCGAAGTCCCTGATGAACTTCCTATAGTAACCCGCCAGACCGAGAAAGCTTCTTACCTCGGTTGCATTCCTAGGAGTCTTCCAGTCTTGAACCACAACCACTTTCGCGGGATCCACCGCTATGCCTTGCTTAGAAACTATATGTCCAAGAAACCGAACTTCCCTTCTCCAGAAATGACATTTGGAGAACTTGGCTTTCAGCTGATGCGCTCTAAGCGTATCCATCACTTCCTTGAGATGCCTAGCATGCTCTTCCTCATCCTTTGAGAAGATCGGAATATCATCCACGAAGACAACAACAAACTTGTTAAGGAACTCCCTGAACACCCTACTCATCAAATCTACGAAGTAGGCGGGTGCATTAGTCAAACCGAATGGCATGACAAGCCATTCAAAGAATCCATCTGGAGTCCTAAACGCAGTTTTATCAATGCTATCCTCAGCTGCTATAAGCTGATGGAATCCGGTGGCTAGATCGAGCTGAGAGAAAACAGAAGCACCTACAAGCTGGTCAAAGAGATCATCAATTCTTGGCAATGGGTGCCTATTCTTCTTTGTCAGTTTGTTCAACTCTCGATAATCAACACATAGGTGAAGCGAGCCATCCGCCTTAGTAGCGAATACCACCGGAGCACCCCATTCAGAAATGCTTCGTCTAATAAAACCCTTCTCAAGCAGCTCCTTGATTTGCTTACTGAGCTCTCTTCTTTCTCGAGGGGCCATGTGCCTAACGGGCAATGATACTGGCTTAGCATTATCGACTAGATAAATGCGGAAATCTATCTCTCGCTTAGGGGGTAACCCCTTAACTTCTTCAAAGACATCAGGATAGTCCCGGACCACCCTTACAGACCGCAGATCATCGATGGACCAGTCGAGAGATTCAAGATAACATAACATGACGGGACCTCTAGGGTTACAAGAAATTTCTAGGGTATTACCGAGGCGAGTCATGAGCCTCACCACCCTATGCTCACAATCGAGGATGGCTCCATAACTGGACAACCAATCCATGCCCAAGATTAACCCATATCCCGTGAACCCGAGAACATAAGCATTACACGTGAATTCTACGGTCAAGATAGAAATCTTCAAATCCACACAAATCATAGATAGATGGGCGGAACCCCCAATTGGATTTGAAACACAAACGGGATCCTCAACTAAGCTAGTACTTAGGTGCAAACTTTCAACAATGTCAGAAGAAATAAAACTATGCGATGCGCCAGAATCAAATAAGGTGCGAACAGGATAATCAGAAATATAAACAAGACTTTCTACAGAAATACTACCTCGGTCCTGAACTGGAGCGGCGTTGAGAGCATGCACTTGCCCTCCAGAAGGTCCTGCACGCTGATTTTGCCCTTGCCCTTGTCCTTGCTTCTTGGGGCAATCCTTGCTAAAATGTCCGGTCTCTCCACAATGAAAGCATTCGCCAGACTTCCTCTTCCTCTTCTTGCAGTCTTTAGCTATGTGCCCAACATTCCCACAGTAATGGCATTTTCTTGGATCCTTTGCCTTGGCCTTGTTTCCCTTGTTGTTCTTGTTGTTTTTGTTGTTCTGATTGCTCTGATTTCCTCCCCACTTGGAGTCTGTCTTCTTGGCTTGAGTCTCATTAGCCTTGACTTCCTTCTTGGAATTCTTATCGTCTCCTTGAAGCAATGCCATGTCTATTAGTCCTTCAAAAGTGGCCCCCATGGGTGTATGAGATAGGGCTAAACCTTGTAGTGGCTCATTCAACCCTCGTGCAAAGCGCAAAGCCTACTTCTGGGGAGTGTTAATCATGTCCACACCAAATCGGGCGAGCTTGTTAAACTCATTCACGTACTCCCTCGCTGTCATGTCCCCTTGCTTCAAAGATATAAATTTCTCCAATTGCAGATTCGCCTCAGCTGATGATAGAAACTTAAGCCCAAATCTTGTCCTAAAGTCGGCCCAAGTCTCTATAGGCCTTGTAGCACTGGTGACCTCCCACCAATAAGCAGTTTCTTCTTTTAATAACCATGCTGCCAATAAAACCTTCCTATGATCTTGCACATCAAAGATAGCGAAAAGATCTTCGGTTTCTTTCAACCAATTTCTTGCCTCCACAAAGGTCTCCATCCCAATAAAGTTTTTGCCACCCATTGCCTTAAAGTCTTTGCAAATCTTAGCGAAATCTGCTTGCAGATTCTGAGGAGGAGGAGGAACCTCAGTTATATTGGGGGTATTTGCTGGGCCCACATCGTTGGCCCTAGCTTCCAAGTACCTCCGGAACCATCCGGGAATGGTCACTCCCTCGGGAAGGTTAAGATCGGCCATACTGAAAAAGAAAAAGATAGATTCAGAACGATGAAACGAAGGATAGTGCTATGGCTTTTGGGGAATAGCCTTTTAAAATAGCTAGACTTTTCTTGGAAAATACTTAATTGGTTTTGAAAATAGTTTTTCAAAAAGTAAGTTTCAAAAACACTTTTGCTCAAATCTTGTAAACCTTATGCTCTGATACCAAATGTAACACCCCACCTCCGCCAAGGTAACTCTTGCAAGCACACTGGCTTCGGAGGGGCGTTAAACAAGGTAAACATGCATGCAGATATCACAAGACAGAACATATAAGTAAAACAGAGTAGTAAAGCAGCGGATAAAACTAGCATTTCAAAACCATAGTTAAGTTACAACAAAGTACTTGGTCATTGTTTTCCAACACACAAAGTCTAGATAAAAGCATAAACTGAAAAACTGAAATACATAAAGTACTCTCCCCAAAATGAAGTGATAAACCATAGCTAGCTTAATGTCCAAAACCGTACATGTGCAAATCCAGTAAGCAAGCTGTCCAGATCCAAGCTAAGCTCCAATGTTCCCACCCTGAGGACCTGAGGGGGGGGGGAAACGGAAGAAAAGAGGCGAAAGAAAACAGGTCAGTCAAAAAGACTGGTAAGCCCTACTACTATCAGTCCATGAACTAGTAAAGTTAACTGGCATGAGAAGCTGAGATGAACATAAGGATAACAACATACTGGCATGATGATTAACTAACAAGATAGATAAAGATGTCATCGCATAATCAATGTTAAGTTTTGCACCACGGTTGTACTAGCATTCTAACATGTTAAGTAAACAAGAATCGATCCCTTGGCCTACGCTTGGCCCAATATCATGAGGTGGCCTAAATCAAGGTCCAACTACACGGTCTAGTTGATCGGCTCCCTACAAGCCTAACTCGTCAAGTGTCGGTGTCATACGGCCCAAACATGAAATGTAGCTAACTGCGCTAGGTCCACCCCCAGGGTGTATCAAGTCCTAGGGTGTAGACCTCGGACACCAATCAAGTATGCACAGTCTAGATCTACAGGTACCCGTGCCTGATTCTCCAACTCCGGACTATGTGCACGACCATAGTCCGCCTGGACCTACACCGGCGTACCTACCCGGCCGTCGTTTTGGTCGCTTACATGTCAGCCCAGTAATCGTGCCCCACCCTAGCCTAGTCCTAGGGTCTTATGATACTATCAAGAGGGTTACTGCTGCAAAGGACCACGCAACTAGGGTTTCCTTAACGGGTTAAATGTGGTTAACCCGGTCCAAACGTGGATTAAATTAGTTAAGTGTACCCAAGGTTCATGACTTAACCCCGATTAACCCATCCAGCCCAAATTGATTAAGTATTAAGTGGACCATGACTTAACCCTAATCAGGAGGCACTAATTAACTTAATGTGCTTTAACCTCTCACTTTAGACCTTGTTGTGGTTACTAGTTAAGCCGGGCGGGTCCGGGTAGCTTTACACCACAACTTGGTCTAACCTCGGGTTCGAGCACAACATGACCAACTTCTCACATTGGGTCCTATTGTTTGTAGCTACTAGTTAAGCCGGGCGGGTCCGGGTAGATTTATGCTACAAACTCAACCCAACCTCGAGTTGGCCACACTCATATTTTCTAAGTGTCATGTCCATTATGTTTCCAAAACATAATTACAAGTTAACATATCACGTTATGTTAAAAAAGCCATGTTTTTGTCATAATGTTACCCAACCCCAACGTAATCCCATCGTTTACATAATCGCAACAACGCATAAAGGGTAAAATAGGGAACTTGGCATAATCATGACAAAAAGGTGTTGGAGCCACAAGTGTATCATGGTGGCATATGAGATATACATATGTTCATATACTTTCATATTGCATCATTAGGCTTCAAAAGCATGCATAAAACCAAACTTAGCATATGAGTGATACATGGTGATAAATGACATGTAGAAGTTGCTAGAAGTTCACATTTAGCCTCACATGCAAGTTACCATAAGGGATATGATAACTTTCATGTTGCCAAAATGCAACCTTTAATATAAAGCTTGGAGCTTTATGCTCACAACATCAAGTTTTGTTGGATCTAGAATAACCCTAGAGGGGGGGTGAATAGGGTTTTTCACAGTTTTAACTGAATTAAAAAACTTAACGAGATATATATAATAATAAACTGATCACAGAAAATAGCAGAAACTGTAATGCAGAAAATAAATCACACACAGATATACCCAGCTTCGGCAAAACCCTGCCTACTGCTGCATTTCTAAGATTTCTACTAGGTGATAGAACAGTTCCCGCATACAAGACCATGTACACTCGCAAACCCCTGCTCCTATTCTAACCCTACGCTCAAAATCCTAGACTGATTCAAACCCCTGAATCAGATTTTTCCCAGATTACAAACCCGTAACCTGTATTCCTAGATTTTACAGATTTTATTACAGTCAGTTAACTCCTAACTGAAACTCCCCTAGAGTTTTGCAGACTCTTTAAACTGTTCAGGATTGTTTACAATTTACAACTCGAATTAAAACCAAAAATAAAAACAAATTAAAAAGAATTGAAACCCTAGGAGTTAAACAAAGAGGGTCATCCCCTTTTATTCTTGGCCAGCCATGTTTTAATTTGTGCACCCCTTTATTTTTCTGGCCCAAACTCTTTGTCTCTGGAAATAGAAAATGGCAGCTTCAAAGAAACTAGGGTTTCTGATAAATCCTCCAAATCCAGATCGATCTGATGATGATTTTGTTTCAGTGATGCCTTGAATCGAAGGATGCTTTCAGTGTTTTGATTTGAGAATTGCTCTGGCTCGATTCACAGACTTGGGTTGCTACCGACAACGATTTGTGAGTTCTCTTAATTTCAGTTTTTCTCTTGAATTGATTCTGTGGGTTTTCGATTTCAGTTGCTTGGGATTTCCTCTCATTTGCCAGTGATGAAATGCGTGTACATATAGGGTTAGAAATAGAAAACCCTAAATCACTGATTTCATATATGACCCGATCTGATTTCGCTGCTTTCCTCGATTGAAATTCTCGGCTTTGATTGAAAGAGAAATTTGCGTGATTTTGCCCTCTGATTTTCCCCAGCTTTGAAAATGATTTGCGTGGCTTTTAATTTCTGTGAATTCCTTGATGACTTTAGACGTGTTCTTGTCCCATGAGTGAACTTGAAAAAATGCTGAGAAGAATATTATGCTTCTAATTGATCTCTTTTATTGTGGCATTCCAAATATGTTGGTGTATTTCCTCTTTGGATTTTGAAATTCTTGGCCCTTAATTTTTGCAATAAATGATACTTGCGTGGATTTTCCCTTTTGAAAGTGAAACCTCTCGGTTGAAAAAAGGAATTTAAATTTGTTGTCTTTCAACTGGAAAATGAATTTGCTGCATTTGCCTTGAATGCTCTTGCGTGATACTAGCAACGTTGAAATTGTTGCCAAATATGAATTGTCTGATTTTCACAGATTGATTTCAGAATAAAACATTGCCATATTTATGTGAAACATTGCTTCCACATCTCTCGGCCATTTCTGGAATTCAAATTTTTGCCATAAAGATGTCACCTCCACTGATTTCATGTTTGCCAAAAATTCCACTTGAATTTCTGAAGTTTAAAAAACTTTTCCAAAAAAAAAATGTTTCAATAAACCTGGAAAGTTATTTTCTTTTCTGGAAACATGTAATTACCGCCTTGCCCAAAAAATATGTCTTGGATATTCTGTTGCATGCCACAATTGAATATTGATTTCCTGAAAAAAAAATTGCCATATTTGTCTTCATTTCTTGAGACAAAAAAAATTGTTTTCCTTTTAGAACTTCTGCACCATGTATATTCATTCAGTTTCACAGATCATTAGAACTTGTGTTAAACCACCATTGTGTATGCACCCATGCATCATACCCTTTAGTTGCTGTGTCACCTGTTTGTATACTTGCTATCTGCTTTGCCAAAAACTGGAAACTGATTTTACAGAAACTTTTTTTTTTTTGTGTCCATGAAAACTGAAATGAGAAACTGAAACACCCACTGTATATACATGTGCCACAGCATACCTTGTACCTGAATTTTGAATTTGTTTGCGGTTGTCATAAAAACATTTGGTTTGATGGCTCGGCACTTTCTTTAAAACTGTGTAGTGCACCTTGTACATGCTGTATCAACCAGCCTTGTTGCTGTATTTGATTATCATTTTGTTGATGCCTTGAACTTAAAACCTGACTTGTAACATGTTGAACTTGCTTCATACTGACCCCATGCTGCACATGTCACAACTGCACTGTGTATGTTGACAATATATATATACTACACTGCCATGCTAGAAATTGCTGTGTTGTGCTCGACACATTTGTTGGCATTATTCATTTGCAATCTTCCTGCTTGTTCATACATATGCTGCACCATTCATGAATCAAATATTTGCTGATTTCACTTCTTTGCAAATAACAACTGAACCATGCTACCAAGTTTCATTGCTCCATTCATGGCACATTTGCATTACTGCTTTTTGTTGCGCTTTGTATTTAGCTCGGCCATTGATGTTGATTTGAATTCATTGATGTTTTTGGGTTGCCTCGACCATATTGATTATTGTTGCACTGAGTCGAGATGGTCCACGTGACTACTCCTCAGATGCACGCTGATTGGCGAGGCAGTGCACACGTGTATATCTATACACGTGTGTATATGCAGCTATCAGACTGATTTTCCTGTTCCTGCACAAATATATTATATATACACTGACTGCCTTGTGGTATTTACAGTGTATCACTGTGAATATCACAAGCTGTCTAGACACAGTTGGATTAAATCAGATCGAGTCAGAAAAATGATGAGAAACACACTGAAATTCTGAGGCAAATAAAATTTTAAAAATAAAATTTATATTTGCATGTATTCTGTTTTATTTCTATTGCAGTATACTGTGTGTTTCTTTTTCATGTGTGACAGGTAAGCTGGGATGGCTAGACTGACTGTGATGACTGGACTGACAATGACTGGACTGAAAGCTGAAGATAAGAAGACAGTGTGTGGTGTCAATGAATGTATGAGTCTGTATATACAAGTGAAAATGGATATATATGAAATGTAACTGTGTATATGTTGTGTGTATGTATGACTGAGTGACAATGAATGAACTGTACTGTGGAGCTGTGAGAGAATTGTACAGATATATGTAATAAACAAATTTGATTGAAATAAAGTATCATTTTATTGTTGTCAAACGAACTTGTCTATTATATTCTGTTTATATACAAGTACAATATACAGTGAATGTTTAAATAGTGGAGTTATACAGAGTTGTACTGTTTGAATGTTAGAGATATAATATTCAATTCAAATATTATATTCCTATCTGTGTTGTATATATAAAACATTACAATAACAAACACATTTATAATAATATATATTTGTTTGTTATCATCAAACAAAAATCATATAATTGTGTATACAACTGCGTTATATACAACAATCTCCCCCTTTTGATGATGACAAACAAATAAAAGATTTTGATTACAATAAATGTGTTTGACAGTGAATTCTGAACTTCCCCTATTTATTAGCTCCCCCTACAACAGAAACTCCCCCTATAACTGTGCATGAGTGAAATGTTCAAAATTGAAAATATTTATAAAATATTCACTCCTAAATCAAAATCTCTATCCATTCTCCCCCTTTTGTTATCATCAAAAGGATACAGAATTTAAAATATAGATGAAAAATGAATTACAATTACTATATCAACTTAAGAGGAAGAACAGTCATCATAAATCTCAATCAGTCAAACAAAAATCATAATAAACTAAGAACTGGTGGCATATCTCACATTGTAGAGAATGAGGGATTTACGATGAATTTTATATAAAATGGGCAGAGTTTTAAAACAATTCATTTCCAATTATTTTCAAAGGATTTTTATAAATAAAGAACAGAAACAGTGATGGATTTGGACTATAATCAATAGTTCAACTTAAGTGACAAGATCGAATAATCTCAAATCCAATATCTGTCAATCAACAAATCCTAATACGTCATAATATTTCAACACATTTCACAGATTAGAAAGATGGATTGATAGGCTGGTTTTTATACAAAAAGGAGAATTTCAAAATTATTTCAATTTATAGCAAATTATTTTCTTTCCTTTTTCTTTTGATTTAAGAGCACCCTGACCACGCATAACCAGAGCTTGGATTTTTAAATAAGGTCAGTCGCAGCTTAGATTATAAGTTGTCTCATAACCATGCATGACCAGAGCTTGGATTTTTAAATGAGGTTAGAGACACACTTATATATTTATTATATATGTTTATTATTTCAGTTTTTAAAAGAAAGAAAAAAAACTCCTCGGTATAAAACCCATATATGGATGATAGAAAATGGGGTAGGTACAGAGATGGACTGTGAAATAAATTTGTAAATTAATTATATTATGAAATATGATCGACTGTACCGGGATCATTGACAATTTTCAATTAACACTAATTCTGAAAAATAATATAGTCCCATTTCTATCACAAATAATTTTCACTGTTTTAAAACAAGATGATTTTTCTTTTTTAAAAATAAACTCTCCAATATAAAATCATGATGGATGGCAGACGGGTGATAGATAAAGGAGATGGTCGTGAAATATTTGCCAGTTCAAAGATATTATAATTAATATTCAGCCATCATGAAAAAAACAAATAAAATCTCCTCTTGTTGTGAAGTACACTGCAGTCACAATTCATCACAATTTCAAAAAACTGATAATAATTTTGATGAATTATAAATACATTTCAATTTTGGATATTGATTTCAATTTCTGAATGAATAATTAATAAATAATTCTAAAATTGAAAATCAAATACTAGAGAAATATGTTGATCTATACACGACAAGAGGGAAAAAAATGTGTACAAGACAAAAAAAATTGTGGATTTATACATGGTGAAGATTTGAATCTAAGTACAGATGGGTGAGACAAAAATAAGTGCTTCTGATACCACTTGGTGTCTCTATTTACGAGGAATTTTAACATGATACTGAACAAGAATGTCATAGACAAAAGAATTATTAAGTACCAAGCCCAAACAGATGAGATAATAGATTATGTACATGTATCAGAGCAGCAAGCATGTGATTCCAGAACAAACATTTTTCAAAACAGTATCAGATCAACACAGAACATAGTTTCAAACCATACTTGTCAAGATGATGTTTCTGAAGGTCACAAAAGCAATATATTCCATGATCCATGATTATAAAATTAAGTTTATTTTAAATCATTTGAAGAAATGTGAATATATCAGGATTTAATGAATCAACCACACAATATTATATTTCAGATTCAAGAAATGTGTGCGATTCAATAAATCAATAATTTCAAATGATTTTAAACAAACATATATTAAAATCAAATAACCATGAAATAATAGAGAATTTTAAGACCATATTTTCAAAGAAATTTTCACAAGTATTTCTGACAAACCCATAGAAAAACAATCAGATCATTTACATCAGGTTTGATAGATATTCATGATCCAAAAATAATTTATTTAAAATTACTTGAATCAATGTCAAGTTTTGAAATATAATGAATCAGTCACACAAGGTTAATAATTTCAGATTTAAGTGGTGTGTGAGATTCACAATATCAGGAATTTCAGATGATTTCAAACAAAACTAATTTCAATCATAATAATCATGAATAAGGATGAAATTCAAGATGTATCACTGATTCAACCCAAATATTTTTCAAGTCAGAAATAATCAAGCCAAAAAAAATTAATGAGATTATCACAACTGAGAAGTAACAGTGCTGTAATGAGTATAATACTTTAAGCGTTTCCAAAATGAATTGGAAGAAACTCAAAAACAGCATAAGCGTGCGAAATTTCATTAATTATTCAGATCTTAAAAAAAATTAGAATTCTAATTAACAGTGTTCAAGATATGATATGAATGCATCAACACTGTTATGAATTCAATAATCAGAAACTAAACTTCAAAACAATTGTAGATATTTACAAGTTTAAATACAAGATCTGGAAAAGATTAAAATATCAGAATTATATTCAACTAAGGCAAATTTCCAGAAAATATGAATTCTACAATTGGAAGTTAATGAAGCCCAGAAGAAATTACAGAGATGTGACAGTGAAAAATTAAAACAGAAGAGATAAAGTAAATACACAGAGGGGGTAGAAGGAGAATTAAACAAAAATAAAAAATATTTACAAAGATGAGTTTAGAGATCATACCAGAATCCAATGTAAATCAGAATCTCTAACTCAACAGATCTTGGCCTAAGGAACTGTAAATGACACAGAGTTATAGACAATCTTGATTTCAAATTTCTTTTCAGCACAGCAGTTCCTCAGCCATCTTCGATACCTAACAGTTTATAGAATCGAGTGGTCTAAAAAAGTTTGTAAAACCACTCACAGTTGTATTCATAGCTTTAGGTATCCAAACCTGCTTATATAACAATCCGTTAGAATCAACTAGAGTTCCCTTTGTAACCCAAATTTGTTTAGGTTTTCCAAAAATCATTTTATTTCTTTTCGGAATCCAAAATGAATTGTTATCAAACCAATTCTTATCTCGATTGTGATTCAAAAAACTTTTGGAATTTTTAAAATTCAAATTTTTAGAATGACTCTTCTTGAACCAGTTTAAGAGTTTTTGAAATCACAAGAGTTCAAACTTTCAAAATCGTTTCTTTTCCCAAAACCAAGACCATTTTTATGACCAGAAGAAAATTGATTTTTCAACAACATATTCAAAGATTTTTCTCCATTTGAAAATTTATTCAGAGTTGATTCAAGCCGTTGAATTTTATTTTTAAGATCAGAATTTTCTTTCATTAGATTTGAGCAACGATTAATGCTGATCTTTCTCCTCTCAGTGTCATTTTGTTTTAAAAACAAATTTTCAATTTCAAGCTGTTTGATTTTGGTCTTGGATTTTAAAATTTCAGATTCAAACTGAACTTGTTTCTCAAGTTGATGTTTCTCAGAGGATTTAAAATTTTCAATCTCTTTTTCAAGCTTATTCAAAATCGAATTCGTTTTGAACAGACTATTATTTTCAGCGATTTTATGTTTGGAATTTTTGATAGCCTTGAAATTTATAAATTCCTTTTGTAAACAATTGTTTGCATCTTTCAGCTCAATCTCGTTATCTTTTAAAATTAAAATTTCTTCTTCAAGCCTTCGAATATTATTATTGAAATGAACGAGATCAGTTTTTAATTTCAAACAATTTTCACAATTAGAATTTTCAAATTTCATGACATTTGACAATTTCGATTCAAAACAATTTATCTTGTTGGTCAACTCAGAATTTATAGATTTCAAAGATTTATTTTTCGATTGAAGTTTGTCAACAGATTTGGTTAAATCAACACAAAAATAAACCAGATCTTCATATGAAAAATTTCTTATCTCATCATCTGTTGAGTCTTCATCAGCTGATTCATCTGTTGAACAAGGATCTGAATCTGAGTTGTCAATTGAGGGTTTTGAGAAGTTGCTGTCGTTTCCATATCTTGTATTTAGAGCTGTCCAAATTTCCTGCGCAGTTAAACAATGAGAAATCAGACTTTATTGATTATCATTAAGGTGAGAATACAGAATATGTGTAGCACGAGAATTAGAAGCTTTATCTACCATGTCAAACCCATTGATAACAACATCCCAACATTTAATACCAACAGATTTTAAATAAAATTCCATTTCGGATTTCCAATTTAAAAAATCTGTTCCAGTGAAAATAGTTGGAGATGAACTGGACTGACTCTCTGTGGACTGACAGCAAGGGTTACCCATGACTCTAGAGTTAATGAAATTACCAGGCTCTGATACCAGTTGTTGGATCTAGAATAACCCTAGAGGGGGGGTGAATAGGGTTTTTCACAGTTTTAACTGAATTAAAAAACTTAACGAGATATATATAATAATAAACTGATCACAGAAAATAGCAGAAACTGTAATGCAGAAAATAAATCACACACAGATATACCCAGCTTCGGCAAAACCCTGCCTACTGCTGCATTTCTAAGATTTCTACTAGGTGATAGAACAGTTCCCGCATACAAGACCATGTACACTCGCAAACCCCTGCTCCTATTCTAACCCTACGCTCAAAATCCTAGACTGATTCAAACCCCTGAATCAGATTTTTCCCAGATTACAAACCCGTAACCTGTATTCCTAGATTTTACAGATTTTATTACAGTCAGTTAACTCCTAACTGAAACTCCCCTAGAGTTTTGCAGACTCTTTAAACTGTTCAGGATTGTTTACAATTTACAACTCGAATTAAAACCAAAAATAAAAACAAATTAAAAAGAATTGAAACCCTAGGAGTTAAACAAAGAGGGTCATCCCCTTTTATTCTTGGCTAGCCATGTTTTAATTTGTGCACCCCTTTATTTTTCTGGCCCGATCTCTTTGTCTCTGGAAATAGAAAATGGCGGCTTCAAAGAAACTAGGGTTTCTGATAAATCCTCCAAATCCAGATCGATCTGATGATGATTTTGTTTCGGTGATGCCTTGAATCGAAGGATGCTTTCAGTGTTTTGATTTGAGAATTGCTCTGGCTCGATTCACAGACTTGGGTTGCTACCGACAACGATTTGTGAGTTCTCTTAATTTCAGTTTTTCTCTTGAATTGATTCTGTGGGTTTTCAATTTTAGTTGCTTGGGATTTCCTCTCATTTGCCAGTGATGAAATGCATGTGCATATAGGGTTAGAAATAGAAAACCCTAAATCACTGATTTCATATATGACCCGATCTGATTTCGCTGCTTTCCTCGATTGAAATTCTCGGCTTTGATTGAAAGAGAAATTTGCGTGATTTTGCCCTCTGACTTTCCCCAGCTTTGAAAATGATTTGCGTGGCTTTTAATTTCTGTGAGTTCCTTGATGACTTTAGACGTGTTCTTGTCCCATGAGTGAACTTGAAAAAATGCTGAGAAGAATATTATGCTTCTAATTGATCTCTTTTATTGTGGCATTCCAAATATGTTGGTGTATTTCCTCTTTGGATTTTGAAATTCTTGGCCCTTAATTTTTGCAATAAATGATACTTGCGTGGATTTTCCCTTTTGAAAGTGAAACCTCTCGGTTGAAAAAAGGAATTTAAATTTGTTGTCTTTCAACTGGAAAATGAATTTGCTGCATTTGCCTTGAATGCTCTTGCGTGATACTAGCAACGTTGAAATTGTTGCCAAATATGAATTGTCTGATTTTCACAGATTGATTTCTGAATAAAACATTGCCATATTTATGTGAAACATTGCTTCCACATCTCTCGGCCATTTCTGGAATTCAAATTTTTGCCATAAAGATGTCACCTCCACTGATTTCATGTTTGCCAAAAATTCCACTTGAATTTCTGAAGTTTAAAAAAACTTTTCCAAAAAAAAAATGTTTCAATAAACCTGGAAAGTTATTTTCTTTTCTGGAAACATGTAATTACTGCCTTGCCCAAAAAATATGTCTTGGATATTCTGTTGCATGCCACAATTGAATATTGATTTCCTGAAAAAAAAATTGCCATATTTGTCTTCATTTCTTGAGACAAAAAAAATTGTTTTCCTTTTAGAACTTCTGCACCATGTATATTCATTCAGTTTCACAGATCATTAGAACTTGTGTTAAACCACCATTGTGTATGCACCCATGCATCATACCCTTTAGTTGATGTGTCACCTGTTTGTATACTTGCTATCTGCTTTGCCAAAAACTGGAAACTGATTTTACAGAAACTTTTTTTTTTGTGTCCATGAAAACTGAAATGAGAAACTGAAACACCCACTGTATATACATGTGCCACAGTATACCTTGTACCTGAATTTTGAATTTGTTTGCGGTTGTCATAAAACCATTTGGTTTGATGGCTCGGCACTTTCTTTAAAACTGTGTAGTGCACCTTGTACATGCTGTATCAACCAGCCTTGTTGCTGTATTTGATTATCATTTTGTTGATGCCTTGAACTTAAAACATGACTTGTAACATGTTGAACTTGCTTCATACTGACCCCATGCTGCACATGTCACAACTGCACTGTGTATGTTGACAATATATATATACTACACTGCCATGCTAGAAATTGCTGTGTTGTGCTCGACACATTTGTTGGCATTATTCATTTGCAATCTTCCTGCTTGTTCATACATATGCTGCACCATTCATGAATCAAATATTTGCTGATTTCACTTCTTTGCAAATAACAACTGAACCATGCTACCAAGTTTCATTGCTCCATTCATGGCACATTTGCATTACTGCTTTTTGTTGCGCTTTGTATTTAGCTCGGCCATTGATGTTGATTTGAATTCATTGATGTTTTTGGGTTGCCTCGACCATATTGATTATTGTTGCACTGAGTCGAGATGGTCCACGTGACTACTCCTCAGATGCACGCTGATTGGCGAGGCAGTGCACACGTGTATATCTATACACGTGTGTATATGCAGCTATCAGACTGATTTTCCTGTTCCTGCACAAATATATTATATATACACTGACTGCCTTGTGGTATTTACAGTGTATCACTGTGAATATCACAAGCTGTCTAGACACAGTTGGATTAAATCAGATCGAGTCAGAAAAATGATGAGAAACACACTGAAATTCTGAGGCAAATAAAATTTTAAAAATAAAATTTATATTTGCATGTATTCTGTTTTATTTCTATTGCAGTATACTGTGTGTTTCTGTTTCATGTGTGACAGGTAAGCTGGGATGGCTAGACTGACTGTGATGACTGGACTGACAATGACTGGACTGAAAGCTGAAGATAAGAAGACAGTGTGTGGTGTCAATGAATGTATGAGTCTGTATATACAAGTGAAAATGGATATATATGAAATGTAACTGTGTATATGTTGTGTGTATGTATGACTGAGTGACAATGAATGAACTGTACTGTGGAGCTGTGAGAGAATTGTACAGATATATGTAATAAACAAATTTGATTGAAATAAAATATCATTTTATTGTTGTCAAACGAACTTGTCTATTATATTCTGTTTATATACAAGTACAATATACAGTGAATGTTTAAATAGTGGAGTTATACAGAGTTGTACTGTTTGAATGTTAGAGATATAATATTCAATTCAAATATTATATTCCTATCTGTGTTGTATATATAAAACATTACAATAACAAACACATTTATAATAATATATATTTGTTTGTTATCATCAAACAAAAATCATATAATTGTGTATACAACTGCGTTATATACAACAAGTTTAACTTGCATAACATGATAACATGATCAACCCAAACTTGCATAACATAGCAACATGTGTCATACATAATGATTAAACCAACTTGCATAATGATCATCCAAACTTGCATATAATGATCAACCAAACTTGCATATAATGATCAACCAAACTTGCATATCATAATGATCAACCCCAAACTTGCATCATTCATTTAACTTTAGAGTTCAAAGAGAGAAAGTAGAAAAGGGCTTGCAATGCTATGAAGACACAAATGAATATTTATTAAAAGATTGAGACGAAGCCCTTATGCAATCACCCAAATATGCAAGCTCCAAATGAAAAACCCTTGAGCCAAATCAATAAAAATCCTTGCTTTGAAATAGAAATGTTGCAACTTGACTTGAATGCAAACTAAGAACACTCATACAAGCTTGAAAATACTTGTATGCACTCAAAATCTCTCATATAAATTAACTTAGAAATTTTAGCATGAGAGTGGAGGCCATGAGAGGAAAAATTTTGACATAGTTTATTTGTAGGATTGAATAATGGTGATTTAGGCTAGGTGTTAGGTCCTTTTTATAGAAGATTAGGGTGATATTAGCCATAGGATTAACCCTAGATTCAATCCAGCCATCAAATCCCGTCACTAGCCTCCAAAACAGGTCAAAACAGACAAAACAGGTGCACCAGGATGTCTGGGCCGACCAGGCAGGTCGACTCCCAGGTCGACCCTGGGGTCGACTCCCCAGTCGACCTGGGGGGGGGGGGGGGGAGGTCGACTCCCCAGTCGACCCCCAGGTCGACCCCCCTGGGTCTGGCGGGAATTTTCCCGCCACTTCTGAAAATTGAAATTTTCTGAATCTGTTTTGAATTTGAATTTTTCGTGAAACTTCGCGAGGCCATATCTTGGTCATACGGACTCCGATTTTCGAAAACTCGGGCTCTATTTCGCGTATTTTTCCGAGACGAACGCAATGGCACAACCCATTTCCCTTGATTCAGATTTTGCAGTTTAATTCTACCTTGATTTGTGTTATAACATATTATTCAAAAATACGGGTTGTTACATTTATGGCCATGCACGTCTATCCCAGTTTAGTGAACGCTCAAGAAGTTTTGCCCAAAACTCCATAGGAAACGGCCACATTTCCACATTCACATAGATGAGTCTATCAAGAGTACTCCTAAAGGTAGGTACTCCACTCCAAATAGTGTATAGATCTCATTAAGAGTTTTTATTAACTCATCCTCTAATCACTTCAGGAATACATGCTTCTTAATATATAAATTTAGCATGTTCATCTACTATCACTACACAACTTGTTTTTACCCTTTGAACCTAGTTCTTGGGATCTCCAGTCATTTAGGTCGGGTTACCATTGTGCGTGATTCCACAATCTCAGGGCAATAGTCCCATTTTTTAAGAATTACTAAGGACTTTCTTTCTGGTCAGTCCTTTCGTCAAAGGATCTGCCAAATTATCATCACTTCATATGTAATGTTCTCTAACAATACTGTGCATACGACTGTCATTTCTTACCGTTGTAATATCGGTTCTGTTTTTCTTTTAATAGTCGTCAAATTTTTTACATCACTATATATGTGATGTTCTTTTACAGTATTGTGCTTACTACGTCGTTTTCTACCATTGTTATAACGGTTCTATACTTTTGCAATAGCCGCGGAACTATCATAATCGATTACACTACTAGAGTCTATTTTTTCCGTATAGGGATCTCAACTAGCAGATTTTTTTTTTTTAGTTCTCTGCTTCTTCACTAGCTGTGGCTAGCGTTCTTATCTCAGTCACTACAGTATACTGAGTCGAAATATTCTGTTTCTTAGATTCCCAAGAAACAGTTCTTCCAGCGATGCTAAATATATAGCCACTGGTCGCAATAGAATCATCAGATAAAATATTCCAGTTTGCATCGGAATATCCTTCAAGTACAACTGGAAGCTTTTCATAGTATAATCCAAGATTCATAGTTCGTTTAAGGTATCTCATGGTCCTTTCAATAACGTGTCAATGCTTTATACTAGGTCTACTGGTAAACCTGCATAATAATCCCACGACATAGGCAATGTCGGGTCTAGTACATTCAATGGCATATCGTAAGCTGCCAATGATGCTCGCAAAATCAGACCGTCTTACACCTTCATCAGTGTTCTTAAATAACTTTACACTGAGACCATATGGTGTACATGCAGATTTACAGTCAGAATAATTGTATTTCTTTAGAGTATTCTCATTCTCCTTTTTGACCCAGTAATCTTAATACCAAGGATTACATTCGCCTTACCTAGATCTTTCATATCAAAATTGGCACTTAATAAGGATTTGACTGAGTTTATAGCATGAATGTTTGACCCAAAGATGAGAAGGTTATCTACATAAAATCATATAATAGTGTAAATGTCATTCTCAGATTTTTAATAAATACATTTGTCGCTTTCATTAACTTTAAAACCATGTGAAATGATTAAAGTTCTCAAATTTTTCATGCCATTATTAAAGTTCTTGTTTTAAACCATATAATGATTTATCTAATTTGCATACTTTATGTTCTTGACCATGTACTACAAATCCTTCAGGCTGTTCCATATAAATTTCTTCGTCTAATTCACCATTCAAAATGCGGTTTTTACATCCATTTGGTGTATTAATAAATTATGAATAGAAGCAAGTGAGTTTAATACCCGAATGGATGTTATTCTAGTTACAGGTGAGAAATTGTCGAAGAAATCTATATTTTTGTTTTTGTTTAAAACCTTTAGCTACTGATCGTGCCTTATATTTATTAACGGTGCCATCAGGTTTTAATTTTCCTTTAAGTACTCATTTACAGCCTATAGATTTACAAGTAGAAGGTAAATCTGTCAAATGCCAAGTCTTATTGGATTCCAGAGAATCCATCTAATAATTTATAGCCTCTCGCCAAAAATCGGTGTCTAAATAAGATAAGGCCTCTTGGAGGTTTAAGTGGTCCTCCTCTATAGTAAAAGCACAAAAATCCGAACCAAAATCTTTTACGGTTCTCGCTCTTTTACTTCTTCTAGGTTCAACTTCAGAACTTTTATTAAGTTCTGTTCAAATAGGTATACTTGATGTGCCCCCACTATTCCTTAATTTAAAAAGAAATTTCGTTTCATAGAAATTGGCATCATTAGATTCAGATTATATTATGTGTATTTAGATCATAAATCCTGTATGCTTTGCTATTAACAACATAGCTAATAAATACACATTCGTATGATTTACTTGCCAAATTTATTTTCTTAGGGTCTGGAATGCGAACATATGCTAAGCAACCCCAAGTTCTAAAGTATGACATATTGGATTTATATTTCTTTGAAAATTTCATAATGCGAAATTTTATTCTTAGATATGGGGATTCTATTTAGAACATAGCGTATAGTCTATAAAATATCCCCCCACTAATGTTATGCTGCACCAAAATTTAATAAAATGACAATTATTAATTCGGTAAAGGTCCTATTTTTTTCAGCTTTACCATTCATTTCAGGTGAATAGGGTGCAGTTCTCTTATGTACAATATATCACATAAAAAATCCAGAATAGAATTTGATTCGTATTCTGTTCCTCTATCACTATGTAGTCTCTTAATTTTTCTTATTTGCTTGATTTCAATTTTGAATGTTTTCGAACATATCAAATGCATCACATCTTTAAGAATCAATGTATTTCCAATCATATGTTTTATTTTCATATTACCAGTCTCTTCAGCTTAAGTGGTGCGAGGATCTCACAACACACTTTCTGATCGTCAGCAACCGTGTATATTGTGAATATATCACGATCATAGCAAACATGGAGAGAAACACCAATGTCTACCCACCAACCCTTTGATTCACCAACAAGGCGAATCTCAGTAATCATAGCCGTAAGAGGCTCCTCAGTCAGGCCGTTATCCTGCGGTGCAGTGCCTGGCCTATTCCAAAACATTCATGTCATATGATCTGGTTTTCTACAGTTGTATTCTAGAATAACTGTCCAGAATCATTCATTTGGGTTGATTGTTGCTGTCATTTATGGTTTCCTTGCGGATTCCATTCTGTTATTTACTGGTCGGTTGTTGATGCTTACTATTTTTTAAAGATGTTCATATGTTAATAATTTATATTTTCTCATAGGAAAATATTCATAAACTCAGAGACTGACATAAATTGTTCACATGTATGCAACAAAGGTGTTCTATATTCTACCTTTTCACTTGTATGCATATAAACTATGTCAATTTATTTGATGCAAAAAAGCCATTCATCCAATTAATGTCAATTCTTAAGGACATTATCAAATAACATACACATTCTATTAATGTCAAATTTTTAGTGACATTTCCCAATATTATATGTGTTCTATTAATGTCAATTTTAATGACATTTCTATATAATCATATGCATTTCACTAATGCCCAAATTTTAATGACATTTTCCAAATAAGATGCATATATGTGCCATGGATTTCCATAATAATTCATTTAAATACACATATTCAAAAAAATTATCATGGTGAAAAAGAATCATTTAAATTTGCACACAGAATGTAATTCGTCCTTTGAGTGATCATTATTGCTTGTCATCATAATTGCAATATCAACAGCTAGTCATTTCTATTTCTTCTACCCTACATCAATAATCTCCAAACTGCTTAATTAGATTGGTCTGCAAACATATTTAAATGTAAAAACAAGCCTGCATAATTTATCCACATTCTTCATGACATGTAGGACTCTACACTGCATTAAACAGTAAGTCTTCATGACATCCTATTAAATAAATGTAGTGAACCTAGTGCTTTGATGTCATGAAGTTCTGAGCATAGCAAGTTATGAGTTTTACTAAAAGCATGGAGTTATTAGATGTCAAAGTTACCAAGATAAACTAGGTTCAGAATATGCAATGACTTCGATGGGTAGAATAAAAAATAGGAGTAAATAAATAAATGACCTCAGTCTTTGCTTAGAACCGCCACACCACAATGTTGAGAGCAACCAGCGGAACTAGTATCGGCAGTATGAGAAAAGATCATGTTCTTCCGAAGTAGCTAAAACCAAAGCGAGCTTCGTCTCATCATAAGCCAGACCATAACTACCTCTGAATCCGGCGAACTCTTTCCCATCTGAACAAGCATGTCTATTTCTTAAAAGGACCGAAGTGCGCTGAATTTGTTGGTCGGCAAATCTAAACGAGGGCAACCGAAGCCATTGTTTCACGAATCGTCTTCAAATTGTTGGGAAACAATGGCTGAGTCGCGGGCCAGGTCGCTCTCTTGAAGACGATTCGGCGATCTAGTCCGTGGTGCAAAACCAGTTCGTACTTCCGCCGCCGCCTCTAGAATAAAACAGCCTCTCTAAGAACAATTAACTGATTTGCTTTGCACAAACAAATCAGTGCAGATTTGCACTTTCAAATATAACTGGTCGAAAAATCTATTAATAATGTTTGTAATGGCGGAGGAAGAGAAAGCAGCATTTTTTTTCTTTTTTTTCTGTATTAATCTTGTCTACAACTGAAGATAATATATATACGGGATTAGGTCTGAACGAAAAAACTGGTCAGTAGAGGAAAATAGGATCTGCAAAATATTTGGTCAAAAGTTTACCGCTTCATTTTAAAGTCGGTTCAAAATATTATCTGTATTTAAAACTGGTTCGAAAAATGCAATGTTTTCTGAACCAAAAATATAAGTGTCTACACCACATAGCCAAGGCCCAAAGCCCGAACCGAAACGAGCCGGGCCGGGTCGAGTCGGCCGGTCGGTCGGTCGCGCGCGTGTGTGTGGTGGTCATGATGCATGGTCTCCCTCCTCACAACAAAGCATGCATTGGGAGCCCAAGGCCCCAACATGATTTCTTAGAAACAAATATAAATACTTGCCTCTTCTTTATAATCCCATGATGTGGGACTATTCACAAATAGGAGCCATCATACACTTATTTCTATATTTTAAATAATTCACATAATAAAATTTCCAACATAAACTAATAGTTTAGGTTGAATATTGAATGATAAAGAACGTCTCTTAGAAGTACCCTTAGACTTTCATTTTTAAGTATAAATTTGTATTTGAAAAATAGTTTGAAAAGAGAAAAGATGAGAACAAAGAAGGAAAAAACGAAAACATGCGTATGGAATCCAAAATGATTTGGATATACTGTATTGTTTGGGCCAATAATCCTCAGTATAACTTAGTGTTACCATTGTATGTAAATATATGATCGAACAAATTGCTTTTGGATAATTCTCCGCTCCATACAAGAAACTTTTGGAATTTTTGATATCTAAAGTACCCAAGGGAAATACAAAATGTTATTAGAAAGTATTTGATCGTTTTTCGTTGTTGAAGAATTGTAGATCTGTTAAAAATCTTCAAATTTGAATCTCATCTGATTCTCGTTTATGAATAAGCTCACAAATACAATCAATTGTTTGGAAACACATTCGCTTGTAGGGCTCAGACGAGCATGCGTGTACACATACACATAACATGTGTGTGTACATATAAAGTCTATTCATACACCGGATGATGACCCAAAATACCACACAAATTGTGAATTATTGAATCTTCCCTTAATTCCATCTTTCCAAGTAAAAACAAACAAATCATATGATACACCATCAGCATGGACTGATCAATGATCATGGAAACGAGTCCCCGGCGCAGGAATGTGATTTTGTTGACATCTTTTTTGAAGATGTCAACAAAACACTCCCTCCTGATTGGTGGAAATCATGGGGACCCATATGGGCCCCCCTGATTTCCACCAATCAGGACCGAGTGTTTTGTTGACATCCCTTAAAGGATGTCAACAAAATCGCACTCCCGGCGCAGATGAAATAAATTCCGTGCATCAGAATTTGCCATGTTATCCCGCACTGGATTTAACAGCCATTGATCCATTGCTTGCTTCTGATTGGCCGACTATTCTCTTGTATGCGTTCAAAATACATTTATTTTTCTAGCTTTCGGGTGCGTTCTTAACCAACGCGAGCGGGGTATTTGAACGTGGCTTTTGAGCATGGCATTTGAGCGTGGTACTGTAGCGAACGGGGAATGTGTTTTTAGCTGCGAACGGGGTATTTGAACGTGGTATCTGAGAGTGGTATTTGAGCGTGGTATTTTTAAAATAACATATAAATAGATATGATATGGCAAATACGAATACAAATACAAATACAGATACAGTTTCTAATACAGATACAAGTACAAATACAGTTACAGATACAAAGACAAATTAGCGCAGACCGGCTTTATCACATCCGCAGCGAGTAATTGAAAAGCGTTTAGGACATCATGAAAACAAACGGAAATTGTGCTACCTGATCGTTGAAATCTTTCTTGAAGTTGTCTATTTGAAAGCCCAGTAGCCATTGTATAAATGAAAATTCCAACCATTTCGACGACACAGATTTCTGGTCTGGAAGCGAAACCATGATGTTGCAGTTTTTCACATAACGCGTGGAAACATAGTCTTTTCATTCGAAAATTATTTTGACAACGGCTTTGATGACCGTTCAAAATTTCGTTGATCCAAGATAAACCAGTGAACTCCGAAGTATTAATCCGCATCATATGATTTCTCCTTTCATTCTGAACCAGATAAACCCCGTAGAGCTCCATCAAATCGTCGTAATCGGAGAATGAATCGGAATTAGACATTAATCGAATAAGCAGAAAGAGTTGAAGAAATTGTTGAAGTAGTATTGTGAAAGGTGTTAAGGATAGAGTGAGTGATTTATAGGGAGAAAGGGAAGTTAGAAATCAAGCCGTTGGCATCCGACGCGAACGGCTTGATTTCCAACATCCAACGAACGTTCTATTTGACAGTGGTAAAGGGTGCTTGCGTCGGACGCGTCGGACGCCACAAAAATCCTGAGCGTGGAAAATAAAGGCTGCGAACGCACCCTTTGTTTTCACCCACAGGCTACCTGCGTCACGATGTTGGGTGCACTTCTATTACAGTCCGTGCTCCTCTAACATGGTCGAATGGATGAAAATAAAACAAGTGAGAGCTACAGAATACGATGGATAAAATCATGTGTTCACTTTTTTTTTGTCGTAAATCTCAGTCAAAACATCTCCACAATTTTGATTATAATAATATAAGGCTTTACCATATTCAACGACTGATTAATAATATCAAATAAAAAGCTGAGGTTAACAGTGGTGGACCTAGTTTTTAGTTTGAGCTAGGGCCAATTGTCCCACATTCTAAAAGTTGTGAAATTTTTTCTCTCTATATATAACAGCATGTGCTAGTTCATTACAATTTAGGAAAAACATAGCAGCATTGGCCAAAATATGGTTGGCCTAGCCTTGAGATTGGGCATTCTTTCATTTCTAGGTAGGGCTGAACTAAAATGAGGGGTTAACTTTGCCACAAAACAAAATTTTGAGCTAGGACGAGTAAAAGAAAGACAAGGTCCTAAAAAAATATCCACTCGATGAATGATAATGGGTTTGAAAGCTAAAACATAAGATCGTTCTTCACCCAAGTTGGTGCAATATCCCTAATTTCAGTTTAACATCATTTAGAAAATTTATTAAATAGAGTAATGTGGAGGAACGATGAAATGAGATTTGTAAATAGTGGTAGTAATAATAATAATAATGGTTTGGTCTTAATAACTTTAATAACTGAAATAACAAAAGAAGAATACTTATGAGAATAACAAAATGGGAAACACAAAACTCTTCATAAATATAACCTTCCACCATTTTCATTTTGTAACACCCCATTTTTAAAGACTCAAATATAAGCGTTACGGATGTTGCGATCATCTATAATATTAAGTTTCAATGGTAAAAAAGACGAGTTAATAAATCAAAAACATCAAAGAGCAGGGAATAAGAAAAAAAATGAAATAACATTTATTAATTAAACATTTATCACATATTCCCTTTCACGTGACTTGTACAAAGAGAATATATTATAATTACAAAACACAAGAACGACATATGAAGATGCACACTTGAATGATCAAAGTCTAGGTAAAGGACAATAAATGGATTACCTTTAGACTTGTCCATACATGATAAATACAACGCAAAACTCCTTATTAGTTATAGCCTGCTACTCATCTCTAGAAGCTTTACTTGAAGAAAATAACTTGAAAATCTTAACTCTCAACCTACTTAAATAAGTACCCAAGGGCTTAAGGGAAAGAACAAAAACTATAGATTAGTCAAATAGATTGGTGTAAATGATATTTTTTCGACTTGACATCGATAGGTATCTAGCGAGACCATGCCGCTGGGCGGAACAAGTACTCCCTCACTAGTACCGAAGCATAGCAACTAAACTTGCGCTCCTGCACCACAATGGTTAGCACAATACAAAACAATAACCATTGCAATATGATATGCAACACGCACTATGCAACCATGATGTGGATTCCCCGTCCACCCGGTATACTGACTAATTACCTTAATGGTTTCTTTATATGTTTTTTGATCTACTAGTTGCGTATGTATCATTCTAGCATCCTAGTTCATTTATAGGAAATATTCTTTCATTCTATGTTGGGATACCTTTCCTTGGCTTTTGGGTTAACTATCCCCAAATAAATTTATGAAGTAACTCTTTCAATAAATGTCGGCTAACCGCCAGGCACCTCTTAGTTTTATTCTGTAAGTTAACTAAGAACCATGTAGTTTATTCCATGAAATAATTAGTTTTATTTCGTAGGAAAATTATAAACCTTTTACCTTATGTGGATAACCCATCGGACATCTCATAGTTTTATCCGCAACTAAACTAAGAACCATGTAGTTTTACACCGTGGTGTAAATATAAAACTTGTAACTTTTTTCATAGCATAACTATATACCTTTCTCTAAAATCATGTAATTTTATCTGTACATTTACTAAAAAACCTTTCATATATCTGACTTACCCTAGGTTAACTAGTAACATATTAGTTTATTTTATATTTGTGTCCCCCGACAAGTGTCCTTGTCGAATTGATAGACCCTTAATTTATCTCTTCTGTTAGTGTCTCTAATGTGTTCAATCAAATGCAATGAGATATCATGAGTTTCTATGATTATTCAAACAAAAGCCTAGCCTTCCGTCAGTTGGACATAACAATGATAATGATGCAATCAGCTCGATGCCGAAGGTATCAAGCAGATCAATGGGTTCGCAAAACCCTTCCAATTCTAAACCCCTTTCGACTCATTCCTTAGGTGTCATAGTCAATTTGGTAAAACCCATGAGAAAACGAGGTCATAACAAACATTACGAGCAAACTACCCTAAGAAAACATATAACAATCTAGTTGTTCAACAAGTTAAGCCTTACGTTTGAAGTCACCCCTTTCGGTTCCGCCGAAGGGTATTAAGGCGACAACCTCTTTCTCTTACATTTGGGTTTTGAAAGCAAACTCCCCTTCGACATTCTTCACAAGCTTCAAAGTCAATAACATTTCAAATAATAGGAAAAACCCTATAGGTATCATGCAATCAAGCAAGCAAACATCACATGCCGACCTAAAGTATGGAGACAAGATATCTAGGTAATAACCACTAGCTAGTTTCAAAACAATAAAAGGTTCTCCTTGACAATGTCGCCGACGCCAACAGGTTATAGAGGCAAAGCCTCAAAATATCTTTAACTAAAGGTTCCTTATTAACAACAAATGTGTCCAAGGAAATAAGCTAGAAAACGAATTCATAAACACCTATCGTCATAGGCAATCGACTTCAAGAGTTTTCCGAATCATGTGCTTCAATATAGAAAAAAGTATAAACCTACCCTTTCAATACTAATGGTGTCGAACGAGACATAGGTAAAATCCTTGGTTTCGAAAATAATTTACAAAGCCATTTTATAAAACAAACTTGCCATGTCAATCCCTTCAGTAACGGCTATGTCAAAGGAAAATATAACAATAAGCCAACATGCTCTTTCAAACAAACCTTGCTGACATTACATGTATCGACATGACTCTAAAGAAATAAGTCATAAGTAATCCTTGACCACATCAACTACGTCGGTGAGCTTTATAGACAAAAATCCTGTAAATCAACAATAGCCAATAAGACAAACTTATACCAAGAAACATACCCTTTTGAATCCACCAAAGGGCATTGAGTTCATAGCCTCTTCTAAGGTTGTAAAACGAACCCCCTTTCAGTTCCACCGAAAGATAACGAGGTGATAACATCTTCTTCTTTATAAAAATAAAGTCCTCATCATGAAAAGTCCATCTGGATCCTTTGAGGCTGTAGCCTCATGGTGAACTCAATGTTAGACAATCAATCTTTCAAAATGTGTAGGAACCCTTTCAACACCGTTGGATGGCATGAAAGCTATATGCTTCAGATCCTTTATAAAGCATAGTACTGAAACTATATCTCTTCGACCCTATCGAGAGATAGCGGGACGATAACATGTCTTATCTCTTACAAAGAAAAACTTTAAATAAACCAACCCTTATGAAGGGACACTTTCACCTCTGTCGGAAGGAATTTGAGCGGTATACCTCTAACTTTTATAACAAAGAATTTTAGAAAATCTCACTGCTTTCGTGGGTTACTCCTTTTGTTACCCAAGAAAGTTGTAAAGTCAATAGCCTTGGAAACTTTTAAGAAAAATCCTTTATATTCAAAAACCTTTAGATAACCAATCCCTTCATCCATGCCGAAGGGTTTGGAGGCATTAGCTATTCAAATTGACATAAAGCCTGAAGTCTCTTCTGAGTTCTGTTGAAAGGTTCCAAAGCGTTATGCTTTTATCTTTTCATAATCATGGTCTGGAGAAATATGCCTAATTTAACCGCATCAAAAGATGTTAGGAATAAGACTTTATCCATATAAAACTATAGAAAGGGAAGTAAACCTCATAGATAGCATCAAAGGGCATCAGGTAATAGCCCTAGATTCCCTTATCTAAATAAGTTTAGAAAAGGGCTCCATTCGATACTTGAAAGGTGTGAAGGCTGCAAGTCTTTAATCTTTACAAAATCATAGCTTTGATGAAAATAACAATTTGACCATGTTGAAGGGTACTAAGGTTTTACACCTTAGGTTCATTTTATAGTTCATTTTTAATAAAATAGTCCTATAGCTACAACCACCGGAGCCTATGTGCAAATGTGGTAGATCCTACTGGAGTTAATGTTTTAAAAATTTAAAGCCAATGGCTAAGGAACCGAAACAAAAGTCGAAGGCCAAAGCCTTTTATGAAAAAGTGGAAGTTTGAATGCTTCGTATGTTAGCTTGTGACATTGCAAGCATTTAATACTTGTCGAACAAATCAAAAGGTGCTTCTGATCGATCCGAAAGGCAAGAAAGATGCTTTCTGTTTTCAAGATGATGGAATTAATGGTCAATTCCTTTACATTTGCCGAAATTTCATTGGTCAACACGAAAAGTATTCTGACTAAAGTACAATCCTTTACGTAATTTACTTAGTTCAAAGTATATAAAATAGTACTTGTGCGTTAACATCCTATTTAGTGCATAAGTTTTCCTAAGCAAAATCGACTTAAGGAAATTCATATTAGTTAGAGAAAACAAGTGAAAATCCTACAATTTAATATAAGGTGAGTATATCCTCCACTATCATTCATAGAAAAAAATTGTTTCAAAATAATTATTTAACCCCGTTAATTAATTAATCTCGATGTCAACAAACAATCTTCTTAATGAAATTCATAGAATATTCCTAATTATTCAAAAAGGAATCGAAAATCCATCTCCGAAATTATGCAACATATAGAATATTCAAATTTCATAATATTTAGAGATCTCTAACTATAGATCTATGTGGCGATGCGCTATAAATCACCGGTGCTCATAACCAAAATTTTGCACTGTACAAGCACATGATAGATGCAAAGCGAATGTCAAGGGAAAGAAGGAGTAGATAAAAAGAGAAAAGGACAAGAAAAGAAGGAAAAAAAAAGAGAAGCGAAAGAAGAGAATAGAACATAAACACAATCACAGAACATGTCGTATATCTAACAATGCATCAAATAACATATAATAATAATAGCTTTAGATATAAAATAAATGAGACAGTAATAACTGTATAAACCACAAAACCAGAGTACATGGGCTTATACAGTTATGCAGAAAAGTAATAGAGTTTATACAAGTGATAAATAAGATCAAATTGATAAACTGTCTCTAGAAGAAATACGTAACATTGTCAAGGCTCCACAGTGTCACACAGCGGAATGAACAATAAGGATACAAGTATAAAGATATATTGCCTCCTACTAATCCACCTTCGTTGCTCTAAGTAATACTTATACCAGTCACTAGGCCTGCTCATCAGCATCGTCGTTGAGCAACTAAGGTAATAATAAGGAAAATAAATCCTGGGTCGGACAATATTTTGGTGCAAGTGATAAACAAATATCAAAGTACTGTAAAAGTAGTAATATATATAAGACATAAAGGGTGTTACCATAAAAATGGTTAACATTCGGAACTAGCCATGGACAAGAAAGTTGTCGTCAAGAGAATTGGATGACACCTTTAAACTTGTTCCTTCTATGAAATTGAGGTCCAAGTATTACTCCTTTAAAGGATTCCGACAAATTTTCTTCTAATTCTTAGCTTACATTATAATGTCTGCCGGTCTGGTAGAAATTGACATTGGTTCAGGAAAACAAACTTAATCTACCAAGTAAAATCTCGTAAAAAAGGAGAGATGCTCTTTATAAGCTTCCCTTATGGAGCTAATTCTACTGGAAGTAGCGATTAACTCGCCTATTCAGGAGTCTTTATTATCTCCTTCAGTGTAACTACTCTTATTAGATCTTACTTTGGCAGATTCAAGTAGATAAAAATAAGAAAGTAGAAAGTAAATCATCAGTGATTTGTTAAGAAGGTTAACAACCATGATAATCATGCTTCATTCTTCTTAAAATTAAAAACCAATAGCCAAACTCCTTGAATACACTTTATTGCCGATCGAAATTACAAGGAAAATATCCACTAATTTGAGGGCTTAATCCAACTGTTATAGATTCTTTCATTTTTTTTCTTGGAGGGAGGAAAAGAATAAAAAAAGCCCTGGTCACGACATTTTGGGGTCCTGTTTATAGGAACGGATCATTTCCTTTCGTCTTTAATGGTTTCAGTCGATCAAGCCTTCGGTGGGACTTTCGAAAGTCAAGCATGGGCTTTACCTTCGTCTTTAATGTTCCGGTCGATCACAGCTTCAGTGGGCCTTTCGAAAGTCTCGTGAAGGATTTCCCTTTGCCTTGATGCCTGCTTCAATCCGACCGGGTCCATGGGCTCTTCCTTTCTGATATTTTTTCCCTTTAGTCGGGTCTACTTTCTGCAATTTCCCTCGTGAAAGCAGGTTCATGTAGATGTTTCCAAAGTTCCCAATGAGGGACCTCCTGGATATACGGAGGATGCGGTCATACAACAACTTGCATTTTTCCGAGCTTTCGTTGTTTAAGGGTTTCAGCCTCATATTTTTGTAGCCCCTTCATATTATGCCAGTCATGACTTATTTCCATAAGCTTTGAAGATATGTATTAAAAGCCTTGCGTATTCTCCTTTGGAAAGGCTTTGCTTACGGATGAATTATAACACACTGAAGTCGGTAGTGTACGAGTGCGCTTTGTGATGCCATAAAAAATTTCTATTCCCATTCCCTTATTTCTGAATGTCCTCGAATACCCTTTTCTTATGTGTTGTTCTTTTCTCACCTTAATCAAATAATTTTTGGATTAACATTTATCCCCCCTTAGTGTGAAATAAGTTCTTTTGTCCTTTAAGTCAAATCTCAATAAATGCCACTAGATTCGCTTCTATCTACAAACATCCAAAGTTACTCTCTGATCAGAGAGCCTAGATGTAAATAAAGAAACTCATCTCTTAGGGATAGTTCGTGAGGCCCTGTTAGAGTGAAACATTGGTGCAAATATTTTGTGGCACCTAGAACTCATATTTAGGTATTAATTATTGTTTGGACTTCCCTCTTTGCAGCAGAAATGCAAAGCCTCCCAAGCTTGGTAGACCCAGTTTCGTATATATAATGGAAATACGAAGCAGTTTTGCTTCAGAAACCTAGATTTAAGTGAGCCATGAATTTCGTTTCCATATATTGTACCCAGCTTTGTCAATTTACTTTTCAAGATTTTCCTGTGTTCAATCATACACAAAGATTGAGTTAATTTATATTAAACCACAAGGTCGAAGGTTCAATCCCTCCTTTTAGCGCCAAAAATGTTAGCTATAAAAATGGTTAACATTCAGAACCAGCATTAGACAAGCAAGATGTCATCTAGACAGTTGGACGACACCTTTGAACTTGTTCCTTCTATGAAGTTAAGGCCAATCTATCACTCCTTTAAAGGATTCCGACACATGTTCTTTGAATTCTCAGCTTACGTTATAATGTTTGTCACTCTGATAGCGATTGACATTGGTATGGGAAAACAGACCTAATCTACCAGGTAAAGTCTCGTAAAAAAAGGAGCAACACTCTATATAAGCTTCCCTTATGGACCTAATCCTACTAGAAACATCGATTAAGTCGCTTATTCAGGAGAATTTACTTTCTCCTTTGGTGTAAATACTCTTTTCGAATCTTACTCTGGCAGATTTAGGTAAATAAAAATAAAAAAGTAGAAGGTAAATCATCTGTGATTTGTTAAAAGTTTAACAACCATGATAATCATGCTTCACTCTTCTTAAAATTAAAAACCAATAGCCAAACTCCTTGAATCCACTTTATAGTTAATCGAAATTAAAAGATTTCAAGGAATTGGAAATGTCTAATAGTTTAATCTTGAAATTAGGATTTCATCCCATCATTATAGATTCTTTTTTTTTCTTAGAGGGAGGAAAAGAAGAAGAAAAAAAGCCTTGGTCGCGGCCTTTCGAAAGTCACATGAAGGCTTTCCCTTTGTCTTGATGCCTTCTTCAAGCTGACTGGGTCCATGGGCTCTTCTTTTCTAATATTTGTTCCCTTTCAGTAGGCCTTCTCTCTGCTTTTTCCCTTGTGAGAGTAGGTTCATGTAGATTCTTCTGAGGTTCCCAACGAGGGAACCTCCCGGATGGATATGGAGGTGGCGATCATACAACAACTTACGTCTTTTCTGAGTTTTCTTTGTTTAAGGGTTTCGGCCTCAGCTTCATAGCCCCTTCGCATTATGCCAGTCACGACTTATTTCCATAATCTTTAGAGATGTGCATGGAAAGCCTTGTGTACTCTCCTTCGGAGGGGCTATGTTGGGGACTGAGTTATACCTCACAAAAGCCGGTAGTGTACAAGTGCTCTTTGTGATGTCATAGAAAAATTTCTCCTCCCTTTCCCATATTTCTAAATGTCCTCGAAGACCCTTTTCTTATGTTTTGTTATTTCACCTTGATCAAATAGTTTTTAGGTTAATAAAGGGTATGGAGAATCATACCTATCATGCCCCCACATCCACAGAATTAGCACACACAAGACAATATATGCTACACTATGATAAACATCAAGCATAGAGAGTGTGATAGATGTCTAAGTACTAATGAGATAAATAGGTAAACATCCATGACATCCATCATCATTTTCACTCACTCAATGAGTTTGGTATAAGATAACGCTCGGTATCCATGATACTCGATTTCATGTCACTGAGTTGACTAAGACCTAGGTTGTACCCACTTGTATTCCCTAAGGTAAGGACCCACTTGGTCTACATGAATGCCAAACGTCTCCCATTGACAAAAACTAGGGGGACCTCAATTGGTCCGAATGCACATCATACCTACTACCCCTTCTTTCTGAGTAACTATTAAAACCGTGCATTATGATAATCCATTTGCACACGGTATCCATAGAAGAGTATATCCTAGGACTACTACCACGACTCCTCTTTAGTAGTTCCTCCTCGATCCATCATCATTACTCTACATTCCAAAATATCAATATCCTTTATCAAAGTCACTGTTTCGCTTCCTATCCTAGAATCGCCATCATCGGATAACAACCCACTAATCGAAGAGCTATAATGTCAAAATAGATATCAAACAAAACACTGCCTCCTTCTCTTCGAAACCGGACCATCATCCATGTCAAATGGACCAATTGGCCAATAACAATAGTCAATATCGACCACTCCATAATAATCGATAACGACTACCAGGATCACGTATTTAACCAGAATTGGTTAAATACCCACCTAAGGAAAACATCCAGGTTTCGCAAACGCCAAGTCCATCCTTCGTCTTCAGATCGACATTCTAGCTTCAGTATCGCTCCGTCTTCAAATCACTCACCAAGCTCCATTGCTTCTCCATCATCAAATCCAACCACGCTCTCTAAAGCTCCTTTGAGAATTTATTCCATCCGTTCGTGTCTATCATCCTTTTGCACTTAATCAGTACACAACAACTAGTGCATTTGATCGATAAGCACCAAACTTTTACAAATAAGGTTTTCTTAATCTAGATCGCCTACAAATGATGTTTTAAACAAAAATAAGCATATAATCTAACCATGTAAGAAATAATCATACAAATTCCTAAACTAGCATACGTACATTCATAATAATAACAATAAATAAAATAGAACTTATCTATAGCAATCAAAGTGAAATAAATGTCTAAATAGCCTATATTTAGTAATGGTCAAAACAGTGTGCAATAGCGCATAAATGGGTAAGTAGCACACAATAACATATAAATAGGTAAAATATGATAATTATGGGTGAAACTAATTAAATCACTTTTTAATAATTTTATTTAATATTTAATACATACAATAATCTTAAATTTTACATTTTATAATTAGAAATTAGTTTAAATCGTCATATTTACACTATGCAAACAAGTACAATTCAGTGAGAGACAATATCACTCACCTCTAAAAATCAATCTAAACTAGCATCAATGCGTAGATATCTCTAATATGAGTTAAATGGAAGAAACGATATTGAAATCCGACCTTGTATGCAAAAGTTATGTCATTTACAAATTTACAGATTATCTTAAATATATTAGCACAAAAAATAACCAAGGCAGATCGGGATTTGAAACCAAGGTGAAGGAGTGTAAAAACCATTGATACCCCAAAAGAAGCAGTTTTGGGCCTTAAGAGTACGGAAAGGAAGGAAGAAGGGAATCTTCTTCAAACCCAGAAGCATTTCGACCTTAAGCGAAAGGGCACTTGCATCAGACCAAGAAGCTCCTTTTGGCCTTAGCTGAGAGGGCACTGGTTCTGGACTAGTTGATCTTACAAAAAAGACCGAAGGAAGTAAGCAAAGGACAAAGCATCAGGAGAAACCAGGAAGAAAGCTGAGAGTCATAAGCCATTAGAGTTATAGTGGACGAAGGCCTTCAGCCATATTCTGGGAGGACAACCTCTGCAAATAGAAAATACGTGAAACAAACTATTCTCTTAGGAATGAAGGAAGGTAATGCATTCCAAAGCAGCATTAGAGGAAGTGAATGCCATGGAAAGAGCGCTTAGGTCTAGCCTCGTCATATAAGGTGCTGACTCAAAGATAGTTGTTGCCGTAAGCTGAGAGAACACATACATCTATGCCTCTCGCAACTATCCAAGCCAAAGTCAAAAGGGACCACTATGAGAATAATAGTGAAAAAAGTATAATCGACACAAGAAAAGCTTTCGTATAACCCACAGAAAGATTCCTGAAGCAACAACCAATCAAAAGCCGAAGATAGTCCAAGTAAAGGGAATCAAGAACATATAAGAGGGTGAGGATCTGCGAAAGCAGCTAAAGATGAAAATGCAAAGGAAAAGCACTCTAGAGACAACATCATAAAGCATGCGTGCATATCTAGATTCGCTTTCCGAAGGATGATCCGATAAAATTGTCAGGAGTGTCCTTCGGAAGAAACAAAGAGAGGCATCTGGTACATGCCTCCAAAGTTCAAGAAAGATTAATCACAATCAGCACTGCACAACAGATAAGGAATCCTATTTCAAAACCCTTAAGACCTAGGGATGAAGCCTGGGATTAGACCATAAGATGAGCCGGGGAGCCTACATGACCATCCCTATCGTATTCAATTAAAATCTCCCTTAGTTGAATCTCTCGGGTGTAGTTACTAGAATCTTACCTTGAAGAAAAGCCGTCAGAGCATTTGCAAAGCCTTTGTGACCAACCCTTATCGTATGATCGAAACGAAGCACTTAAATCGAAGGAAGGGTCAATCTGTACTTATAAATAGGACCCAATGACTTAGAGCTTGGGATCTTTTTCGGAATTCATTTTTCCACATTTGTGATCTCCAATTACAGTCCTAGCCTCTAAATTAATTTAGGGGAAAGGATTGTAATAATAACTATGCTCAATAAAATGGAGACATGCAACAATTGAGGTATCTAAGTGAAATTATGTTCAATAATATTTTTTGTTGCTACTACTTGCTAACATTGCAGGTGCAATATGTGGATCATATACATGATTAGATCCATTTTGAATCCTAACCTGTGATTAGCTCTAGGATCCGCAGATTATAGGATAGAAATCACCATTACTTTATGGTTATAGCTACTGCTTAGAGTTGTGATAAGATCTGACTTAGTATTGTGTTATGATCTCTTAATCCAACAACTTATTAGCTTTATACATTCAATCATGGCTCGGGTAATGTTCTCGATGCTCCGCTAGATCTATAAGAATCCAAGGGAAGCCTATGTATATATATCATTTGAAGATTAATTTGGATGGTTAGCCAGCTAAAGTTTAGATCCGTAATCGTTGAGCACCTAAAGTAAGTATTCTAGCACTTTAAAGCAATTCTAAGGAAGTATATTATAAATAGATAAATCTCCTATCCGGGATATCAAATATGAAGTACACATTTTGTATTGTTACTAACAGAGAACTTGCTTAGGGAATTCTAAGGTACCTCTTTAACATAAAAACTCTCAAATATTAGAATATCTCAAGTCTAAGCCCTTTCCCACCACTGATTGAAAGTTATACAGCAGATCTCATTTTGAGGTGTCAACCGTAAATTTGGCTAACATTTTTAGCACTAGAAGGAGGCCTTGAACCTCCGTCCTTGTTTCTTTCTCCAAGTATTATTAGAAGTTTTCCCTTAGGAAATCATTGAGACACAAGCATGAGAGAGACTCAATGGATTAAAAGGATCCCTAAAACCTTGAAGAATGATTCGCACGAGTAAGTCCATATCTATATCACTCAGAAAAACATAGAAGTGTCACTAGCAGAATCTCTTCATAATATCCCTTCGTACTCAAATCTAAAGGAAAATATTTTATGGGAGTAGGAAATCATAACTAGGTGAAAGGAATCTAGAGGATAAGCCCCTAAGAAAAAGAGAAGATTTAATACAGTCATGGAATACGAGTTAACTACTTCAATAGAAAATATCTTCTTCCTGACTAAAGCAGAACTCGAAAACTGGCCAACAAGAAAGAATGAAATTAATTATGAATGGAATAAAGGAGGCATTTATTTCCACTATCACCTAATGAATGATCAAGAAACCAACCAGTGTAAAACAATTAAAAAAAAGTAGGCCACTTTTGTAGGCATGGAAAGTTGTGGAGATATCTTACGAATTAAAAACCATTCCAAAAGAAGGAATTTAATCCAAAAAATCCTCATTGGGAATTAAGAATTACTTCAAACCAATGCAAAAGAATAAGAATTTATACTTCATTAAGGTAGAAGTGCTCTCTTCAAAATGGAGTAGTTAAGAAATTCCTGGTTATATCCCGGGTCCTTCACCGAAAAAGGGAAGGGGTAAGACCAGTAAATTGCGCCCCTGGCCCCAAACCCAGGGTATATCCCTGGTGCCCCTCAGAGGGATTACAGTAAGTTATTATCCACTCCCAAGGGCCAATGTAATGCACCGAAGCCGTCCGAGGACTGGGTTAAGATGCCCACTTAAGACGAGACAGGTAAGCCCGTGGACATGTGCCTGATTCCGGTGGAAGCACGCTCTTCCTTTGTTCGTTACATCATCAAGCCCTGCTATGCTTCCGACATAAGTACGCACTGCCTCTGGTTATGTCTTATCACAAAGAAGGGATTAAAAGCTCGAAGGAGCACTAAATCACGCTAAAGGATCTGCTTTATAAAATGCCTATAATGGTTGAAAATAAGTAAAAAAACGAAAGCGCTTTCATAACCAAACCGGAAGAGGACATTCTAAATTTCACCTAATAAGCCGAAGATGGCTCCATCAAAGCCGAAAGAGGTTTCGTTCTTCCTTATTGCCTAAATCTGAGTCCATTAAGTTGAAAGAGGCTTTGTTCTTCCTTATTGCCTGCGTTTATCCATTAAGTTAAAGGAGGCTTTGTTCTTCCTTATTTCCCGAATCTGGGTCCATTAAGCCAAAAGACGCTTTGTTTACCCTTATTGCCCAAATCTATGTTAATTAAGCCGAAAGATGCTTCATTCCTCCCTATTACTCGAATTTGGGTTTCTTAAGCTAAGTAGACTTTGTATCTCCAATACTCTAATTTGGATTCCTTAAGTCAAGGCAGCCTTCGCATTTCTATTGCCTGAAGTTGGGTTTCTTAAGCCAAGGAAGGCTTCATATTTCTATTGGCCGAATTTGTGTTTACTAAGCCGAAAGAAGCTTCGTTCTTCCATTATCACTTAAATTTGGGTCATTTAAGCCGAAAGTGGCTCCTCTCTTTCCATAAAATAAACCATGGTCCTCTATTTTCTTACTATCGAGATCTGGTTTTCCTAAGCTGAAAGCGGCTCTACATTTTCCAAAAGACGAAAAAGGCTCTGGATTTAAAATCATAGAAGTTTTTAACATTCAAGGGCCACCATTATCTCATCTTCAATATACTAGGTGAAGCCAATGACATCAAAAGGGACCCCGCATTTCTGATACCAAAAAGAAGTTCCATTCAAGCAATAATTTCTATGGTGGCACTACAACAAAATGACCCTATTACAACGGTGGAACACCCTTGTAATAGGGTTTTTACAACGGTGGGCAAACCGTCGTGTCTTAAGAAGTTGTAATAGCCTAATATCTTTTACAACTTTTCTGCACTGTTGCAAGACCGTTGTAATATGTATATTTTACAACTTTTTTCCACCGTTGTAATAAGTTTATTACAACAGTTATGCACCGTTGTTGTTTTAATTTTTACATTTTATTACAATTTTTATATTTTACAATTGTAATATATCCACAAATTATATACATATTACTAATAAAAGAATTCATTGCAGAACATATTATCTACAAAACTGAAAATATCAAACAAACTTAAACCATGAACCAAAACAATATATTATTAATTTCAAACTCATCATTTTTTTTACATAATACATTGACAAAACTGAAGATACAAAGACTTTATAACAGTTCTAACTTTCTTCTGCTCCTGTTAATCTCCTTGTGCTCCTTTTTCTCCTTAATATCCATTCCTAAGAAAGAAATTATCAAACTGTTAGTGCTGCAGTATAGATTTATGCATGTAATAAAAATTGGAAAAATGTGAGTGCACAAAATAAACAGCTAATACAATGCATTCAAACCATTATATACGTAAATAACCTGACCATTATATACAATGCATGTAAAGTTGGATGATTCATTTTGTTATATACAATGCACTGAAAAGCTTTGCCGTGGCAAAGCCATGCAGTGCAATCACTTTGCCGTGGCAAAGCTTTGCAGTGCAAAGCTTGCTGCGGCAAAGCTTTGCCGCAGCAAAGCTTTGCACTGTAAATAGCAGTGCAAATCTTTGCCGCGGCAAGCTTTGCACTGCAAAGCTTTGCCGCAACAAAGCTTTGGCAACGCTTTTACATAGCAAAGCTTTGCGCTGCAAATAGCAGTGCAAAGCTTTGCCGCAGCAAAGCTTTGGCAAAGCTTTTGCACAGCAAAGCTTTGCACTGCAAATAGCAGTGCAAAGCTTTGCAATGCAAAGCTTAGGCAAAGCTTTGCAAGCTTAGGCAAAGCTTTGCAGTGCAATCACAGCATAGCTATGCCGCAGCAAAGCTTTTTTGCATATTCATCAAGTTTATAAGCAAAATAGCCTCTTGTGCCTTGAATTAGAACACAAAATGCACAGACAAACCAAAATAAAACTTGCAAGAACAGATCACAATAATCCCAAGCAGCAAAACCATAGAACCACAAGGCTGCAAAACCATAGAACCACAACAAACCCTTCGAAACTTCCTCAAAACCAACAACCAACTAACAGTTCCTCAAATTCCTCGATAACTCAATAAACCAATTCCAAAATCCACTCAACAAGCAAAGAACCCATCGAGAAAAGCAAAATAGACATACCGTAGCAGTGCAAAGCTTAATTCGTATCACACCCAATACGAAATCATATCTGAAATCAGACAATCTGATGGTCGAACTATAGATCTAACCCAATACGAGCCCCATGGTTCTGAAATCACATGAATCGAAATATAGATCTAACCCAAATCAAACAAACAAAATATTACAGCTAATTTAAAACGAGTAAAAAGGAGAAACTTAGCTTAATTCGAGATCGCTCGTCGTGAAGGCTCGGGGGTTGGCTGGCGATGGCCGAACTGGTGGTCTGTGGGGGTTTAGGGTTGATGGCGAATCATTGAGGAGGTCGAAGGGGTAGTTGCGATGTCGGTTATCTCGTGTTACGGAGGAAGAAAAGGGGATCTAGGGTTTTTCATCAATTCGGTTTTGAGAAATTTGTGAGGCGGCTTGAGTGAATGAAGGGGGTTACGATGGAATTAGGGTTATAAGGGATGGCGGGTCGGGTACGTTTGGTTGGGCCGACGGATCATAAGGGTAAATATACTTATTAATAGTATTAGATATTACTTTTTGTTATTAGTTATTACCTATTAATGTTACATATTAAATATTACTTATAAATGAAATATTAAATGTTAAATATTGATCATCAAACATTTGATGTTAAATATTAAATTATAAATAATGACGTGTATAAGTTATTATCAAGAAAAACCAATTATAAAAACCCTTTATTACAAATGTCGAGAAAAATCAATTTTTATAAATTTGTTATTGCAATTGTCGTCTATCGAACGTTGCAAATATTTAGTTAATTGTAATATGGTGATTAATTTTGAATTATTAAATATTTTGTTACTTATTGATTATTTATTAAATTTATTTTTTATAGTTATTATTAGTTAATAATTATTAAATTAAAAAATTACGTTCATCATAGATTATAAACTAATTGGTACATCTTAAAAAAAACATACTTGAACCTCACACGCAAATACATGTGAACTCCAGACAGATGAATTATTTGTAAATTATTAATTAATTAAGTAATATTTATTTGTTTACTTATTATTGATTATTAATTATTATTTACTAATTAGTTATTAATTAAATGTTAATTATTAATTAGGATTATTTCATATTAACAATAGTTATTATTTAACTTTTACTTATTTCTACTTAGTTATAATCGAGTAATAATTATTAAAAGATTATAATGTATATGTCACCTAAATATTAATTAATAAGCAGTTAACATTAACTATTAAACATTAATTACCACTTATTAACTATTAATTATTTAATAAATATTATTGATTCCTAAGTTTATTATTAATTATTAATTATTATTAAATATTAATATAATTAGTTATTAAATATAGATATTATAAACATGAAGTTTGTAATGGGCATCTATTACAACTAACAAAACAAAAAGTTGTTAAAAATATGTTTATTACAACTTTAGGGAATACCACCGTTGTAAAAAACCATTTATTACAACGGTGCTTTTACCACCGTTGTAAAAAACCATTTATTACAACGGTGTCTTTACCACCATTGTAAAAAACCGTTTATTACAACGGTGCGTTTACCACCATTGTAAAATTAAAGTTGTAATATGGTGTTTTTGTTGTAGTGTGGGATTCCAATGTCGTAGAGGATAGTTCAAGCATAACTTGGATAAGCATCAGTTTGTCCATCTACGCCGAAGGCCTTGTTTTGTGCAAGGTGCAGTGACAACCAAAGAAGGTTTTCAATCTCATCACGCTTTCATAAAAAGTAATACCAAGTACCGCCACACAAACGCTCAAGTAAGCAAAATTAACTCCCATTATATGTGCAAAGATTATGTGTTTGAGCCTAAGTTCTTAGATCTTCTAAAGTGATTATAATTTCAGGTTTACCATGATAGATAGAAGGACAACGTTACGGAAATAAAGTCCTCAAACAAACTACTTAAATGAAAACACACTAGAAAAACCGATGGGCAAAAGAGAATCCTTTTATACCTTATTAACCCCCGAAAGGAACTTGGTAACCCTCTAACCTCTCATTTCGCGTGAGGAAGCATCCCTGCACTTAAAACATTCTTAACATAGTATGTTTTGGATATTATAAAAAGCCACCCTTTTGGAACACTTCAAAATAAGTTATTAACTCAAAGTTTATTATTCTAACCTGTACTTCAATAAACCCACTATTCAAACTATGTCAAAAATGATTTCTAGGGATCGTAATTCAACTTGAAAGGCGAAATGAATCGACGTAGGACCGAGGGGTGAAAATTAAAATATCACCATTCGAAAAATTGAAAAGACCTGTGTGAATTTCACTATTTTTCGAAATAAGCTATAAGGAATCAACATTCCCCACCGAAGGGTAAACTTTACATGTGTTTAATAAACAATACTCACCATGAAAGGCAACTGTACCTTATAATGCTAAAGGCTAAGACAAAATAAATTCTAAAAGACATCACTTCTCCCAAAATTTGTATGAGTGAAGGTTTGATTTAATATCTTACTTTAATAAAACTATTAATGGTAGTAAATGGCATTGACAACAAGAACATTATTTTACAGATAAAATGCCCCGATAAAACAAAGACAACACCTTTCATAAGCATTCTCAAGTAAGTCAAAGTCTTATTCCTTAGCAAATATTGAAGGGTCAAGGAAAACTGAAGGCTCAATTAGCCTTCATTAAGAGCTTGCGAAAGACGTGTCCTAGAGGTGCAACCAATAAACAATCATCTTAATGATTTCTTTCTCAGTAAGTTCCTAATAAGCCCGAAATCACAATGCTTTTATAAACTAAGATATGTATAATCACACATCAAAAGTTACACCTCAATTTACGTTATACCAAGGATTCGTGCAAGTCACAATACAAATAAACAATTAAAATTCATTTTACTCCTAAAGTTCGAAAGGTCTCTCGGGCGATAGCGAAGAAAGTACAACTGTCAAGTTTTTTGTCTTAACTTTGAGTCACAAGTTTTAAAATCCGGAGGATCCAATGAAATACCTTCTACTTGAATATCACGAGAAATACCTGGACAATGACTCTAGAAAATAATTAGAAAGGAAGTTTAGGATACTACCTAATGTTTCTGAGAATATCTAATGCACTATTGTAAGTTTACAAGCTAAGAGGATAAAAAAGGCTAAAACTACAAAACAATTGGCAAAGCAGCGCAAAAAACCAAGGTAGACCAGGAATTGAAACCAAGGTAAAGGAGTGTGAAAACCAAAAATACGCGGAAATAAGTAGTTTCGGGCTTTTGGAGTATGGAAAGGAAGGAAGAAGGGAATCTTCTTCAAACCCAAAAACCTCTTTCGACCTTAAGCGAAAGAGCATTTGCATCAGAGCAGGAAGCCCCTTTCGTCCTTAATCAAGAGAGAATTGGTTCTGGACTAGTTGATCTTACAAAAAAAGATTAAAGGAAGCAAGCCAAGGACAAATCATCAAGAGAAACCGAGAATAAAGCTAAGAGTCATAAGCTGATAGAGTTAAAAATGGACAAAGGCCTTCAGCCATATTCCAGGAGGCCCAACCTCCGTAACTAGAAGACACAGGTGAAATAAGTTAATCTCTTAGGAATGAGAGAAGGGAATGAGTTTAAAAGCAGCATCAGAAGAAGTGAATACCAAGGAAAGAGCGCTTAGGTCAAGCCTTATCAAAGAAGGTGTTGATTCAAAAATAGTTGCTTCCGTAAGTAGAGAGTACGCATACCCCTATGCCTTTCACTATTATCCAATCCAAAGCAAAAAGGGACTACTCTAAGAATACCAGTGAGAAAAGTATAATCGACAGTAGAAAAGATTTCATGTAACCCACGGTAAAATTCCCGAAGCAACAACCAAACGAAACTTGAAGATAGTCCAAATAAAGGGATGCAGGGAAAGAGAAGGGGTTGAGGATATCCGAAAAAAGCTAAAGATGAAAATGGAAAGGAAAAGCGTTCCAGAACATGCCGACAGCATCATAAAGCATTAATTCATACCTCGACCCTCTTTTCGAAGGATGACCCAATTAAATTACAGGAAGGGTCCTTCAAAAGAAATAAAGCGGGGCTTTCGGCACATGCCTCCAAATTCCTAGAGAGATAAGTCACAATCAGCACTACACAATAGATATAGGATCCCGATTCAGAACCCTTAAGACCTGAAGATGAGGCCCAGGATAAGAGCATAGGAAGAGGAAGGGGCCCATACATGACCATCCCTCTCATATTCAGTTAAAAGCTCTCTTGTCGAATCTCTTAGGAGCAGTTACTAGAATTTTACCTTGAAGAAAAGCCATCATAGAATTTGCAAAGCCTTCGTGACCAACCTCTGTGGGCTGACCGAAATGAAGAACTTAAGCCAAAGGAAGGTCAATATGTACCTATAAATAGTTAATAGTGACTCTGAGCGTGAGATCTTTTTCGAAATTCATTTTTCTGCATTTGTAATCACTTTTTATAGGGAAAAACCCTAGCCTCTAGATGAATTTAGAGGAAAAGATTATATTACATAATATGCTTAATAAAATGGAGACATACAACAATTGCGATATGTACTTGATTTTTTTCAATAATATTTTCTATTGTTATTACTTGCTAATATTGCAGGTGCAATATGCTGATCATGTACATAATTAAATCAATTTCGAATCGTATCCTGCGATAGACTCAAGGATCCTTAGATTATAGGATAGAAATCACCATTAGCTTTATGATTATGGCTAAGACTTAGAGTTGTGATAAGATTTGACTTAGTATTTTGTTAAGATCACCCAGTCCAGCAACTTATTAGGTTTAGACATTTAATTAAGGTTTGGATAATGCTCTCGATTCCCCTCTTGATATATAGGAATTCAAGGGAAGTCTATGTTACTCTATCATTTTAAAATCAACTTGTATGGACTAGCTACCTAAATTTTAAATCCATGATCACTGAGCACCTAGAGGAATTATTCTAATACTTTAAAGCAATTCTAAGGAAGTATATTATTAATGGATAAATCTCCTATCTGGGAAATTAAATATGAAGTTCACATTTGGTATCTTTGCTAAAAGAGAACTTGCTTATGGAATTTTATGGTAGCTCTTTAAGATAAAAACTCTGAAATATTAGCAAATCTCAAATCTAAGCCTTTTCCCCACCACGGATCTAAGTTCTACGAATAGATCTCATTTTAGGGTGTTAACCACAAATTTGGCTAACAAAATAGTTTACCATTTAACTAATCACCACCAAACCAATTAATCACAAATTAATTACCCCTTACCTTAATTCTTCTTCCTCCCCATTCTCTGTACACGCACATGTCCTTCAAACCCAAAACCCATGTTCTTCTCTCCTAGAATTCACAGTCAATTCTCAATGAAATTTTAAACCAACTTCGCTAATATACTTCACAACCCGCCCTCTCTGATCTTCAACTAAATCTCGTACCTCCATTCTCCTTGAACAAATTGCGTCCACTAGATCCTTGGCTTTAGGCCAAATCACGCAACCTACATAGGTTGGATTGACTCGAAGAAAATTGAAGGGTAGCTGGTACGCGTGATGAGAAACATAATGGTTTCATCCGTTTCACCCAAATCCTCCTCCTCGGGTGGCGAGGCTAAGCCCTAGCTTAACTTCCTCTGCAAATCATCTCAAACTGTGGAGATCAAACCTAATATAATGGGTAGAAATGTGTAACTCTCTTTATCATGATTGTAACGAACCTGACAGTATGGTTTTTAATTAAATGTAGAAAGAGATAATGATTTTAGAAGATAGAAATTATGGCGTCCAAGGGTTTCACTCTAGAAATGGTCCGGTAACTCGTGTATTGAAGAAAGGAGTGAATAGTGAATAGGTTGGGTATGTAGCATGAGGGTTTAACATTATTATTTTAATCAATTTATTCTCTAATAGGCCCGAAGACCCGTGAACTCAAAACAGCACGCGCCACTTATTGCCATCTACATAAAAAGGTATTCTAAAAATAATGGAACTAGTTCCGAAACCAAATTCGATTGTATGCAGTAGTTAGCCTTCAAAACTGAATTATACAATTCCAGTTTCATATAGAAATTGACATACGTTTTATCTGCGCACGATCGAGCGATACTTCCAATTGCTACGAAACTTGATGGCGTGCAACAACTCACTACTACGATTCCAAAATTATAAGTTTCATCGTAATCCGAGGCTGGACTCCCAGAATGACAGATTACACATTTTCCGAGATTGATTTGACCATCAACTGGACCAAATTCGAAATATAACGATTCGTATACTTTTTTTTCATGCAACGAACAATCCGGACTCAATGGAACTAGTCTCGGGTTTTGATTCGATTGCTTGTGGAAAATCGCATTTTGGAACTGTCAATACAGCAATTAACGAACAATATTTAATATCTAATTGTTAAAACATAGGTCGTTATATTCTTCAGTCCTTAAAGTATTTCGTCCCTAAAATCCTCAAGGACGAAACGACACGACTCAACACTCCTGAGTAGGTGCACTTAACGTTCTCAATAATAGCTGTAACGAACCCTAAATATAACATTCAAAATTTTGTGAATTTCGATTTATGTTTAATTTGATTCTCGATATAAATTTGAAATATGTAAGTACAATTTAAATAGGAGAAATTAAAATGATTGTTTAGTTTGAAATTCATTTGTTTTTTATTTGACGTAAAATTAGTAAATAAACTAATATTGAAACATTGATTTTTCAAAATGTGACTATTTTTATATAAAATTAATTTAGAGAATTTTATAATGATAACATCGACGTTCGTTTCGTCAGATTTAATTTTCTACCTCCATTTAAATCGATTTACTAAAGCGACAACCGTTATAATGCAAATAACGAATTTTTACACGAACATTAAGTTACCAATTTTCATAGTGTTGTCCTATTCATATTGATACACTGAACACAATGGTATTCTATCTCATTTGTTTGGACACTCGGTTCGAACTACATGGTGTTTTGATTTTGGACGGTCATTGTTTGAGTTATCGGACCTTCTTATTTTACATGATCTATAAGATGTGGTTCTAGACAAAATCTTCTCACATTCAAATCTAAAATTAATAATGAATTTTTTCAAATATGTAGGTTTTAGACTCGAAAATCACAGAAACAGTTAAATGAATGAGTAAAAATCAGGCCATCCCCAACCATATGGGTTGTTGAGGGTCAAATCAACCTTGGTTGACCCCCAACTTACTCCAAGTGGGGAAAAACATGAACCACCTTAGACGGCTTATTTTTAAGTCATCTAAGGTAACTAATTTTTTTTAAAAGTGTCTTAGCCAGCTTAGTTTAAGCTGGCTAAGAGAATAAATATTATATATATACACATATATATGCATCGGTAGCCTCTTGCCGAGGCAAAGAAAAAAATTAGCTGGCTAACCGTAGCCGGCTTTAAATAATTTGGCTAATATTGCATTTACAAGCAACCTTCTGGGATGCTTTGGTAATCTCTGGGACTGCCTAAATAACCCTTATAAGACTTACTGACCCCCTCTTCAGGGTCAGTTGATTACCAACCGACCTTTGGTTGGGAATGGTCTCAATTCCTTAAGTTCTGAGGAATAATCATTCATTATTCATGTTTTTTCTATTCTAGCATTCTCTCTCACATCTTTTCTGTTTCTTCTCCATTTACCTTATATGAAACCCGCTTGCAACCTTTATTCCCTTCTTTCTTTACCACTATTTTATGTTCAGATCTTACTTCACATAGAAGAAAAAACTTGTTCAACCTGAAGCTTCATATCATCATATTATTAAAAAAGATAAGGTAGTGTTTGGTTTATTTTGTATTTTTAGTTTTTAGTTTTCAGCATTAATTATGAAAGTTGAGAAGATTTGAAGTATAGCAGTAGTGACGTATCAAAGGCAGAAGGAGTGACGGAGGGGACCACGAGATAGTGGATAGAAGAATTTGCTTTCATCCTTCTGTTGTTTCATAAAATATGGAAAATAATAAAATGTTGTTTTTGGTTTTGTGTGTTAACATCGTTTTGTAAAACAATCGTTTTTCACGATATGTGTGTGTCGTTGGTATTTTTGTTTGTGCAAAAACTCAAAATTAAAAAATGTAAACCAAACGCAACCTAAAGTTTTGGAAGACTATAACCTTAGCATCCCCTCTTCGACCTCTTTTCCTACAGCCGAGCACCAAGCTCCAGATCCGATTCGATCACTCCCCCCCCCCCCCCCCATCTCCTTACACATTAAGCACCACCAAGCTTTCCCTTTCAGCCACCTACCTAACCTTGGCCTTCTCACTTCTTTCCAGATCTGCATACCACTTATAGAAAAAAAATATGTTTCTGAACTAAATCAATGTCTCCACCAAGACCACCACCCAAGGCCCGACTTCCTCTACCTAAACACCAAGACACTACTAGCTGCCTCCTTCCAAACCCATATGCATCTTCACCTGAACACCGACCTCCCCTCTTTTCTAGTCCGAATGTGATTCATACATACATACATATATATATATATATATATATGTGTGTGTGTGTGTGTGTGTGTGTGTATGTATATGTGTATTAGAAAAAAGAAGTAGGGTAGTGCATGAGTGGGTGAAACGGGTACCGGCAAGCTTGATGCATGCGCACGAGTGAAGTGGATTTTGTTTGATTTGCAAAAAAACTTGCAAAGCTTCCAAGTTACACGATTTAATTAGTTTTATAAAAATATGTCTAAATATTATTTTGATAGTATATATTTCAACTTGAAAAAACCTATGTAGGCATTATTTAAGTATATAAGTGAAGTTTGAATAACCTGCATGCAAAAAGTATTTCGTTCAATGTGAGTTGTTTATTAGTTTAGTATGTATAAATATTTTTTTAATATATATCATATAACCTAATTAAATCGTATATACAAGGTTTGACTAACATATGCCTTCTTCTGTTGGGCGCGTATCGAAATGCGAGATGACAAGCAAGTGATTTGGTTGAGATCGTAGGCAATTAAAAATTTTCGCTCTTGTTCAAACTATATTGGATTTAAAATTAAAGTTGAGTGTTTATGCATTCACAATTAACTAACATTTTCATGCAAGTTAATAAATTAAATTACATTGTATATATTTGTTGTTTGATTTTAATCAACATAAGAATTGTTTGTTTGCATAAAATTTGAGTGTGATGGTTGTGCACATGTTGACATGACATACACTCGAGATATATGGACATATATATAATAGTTAAAATTTGGATGTGATGGTTGTTAATTGTTAGCCTTTGTTTTTTTGCCATTGTGTTTTTTTTTTTTTTTTTTTGTATTTTTGGTGTATTAAAGAATTGTCTTCCCTTTTTCTTCTAATGTAGACTTGTTTGCATGTTCTTTGTATTTCTCCGGTTGCTTCAATAAAAAGGTAAGGGTCCTTTTAACCCCATCGGTCATGCCAAAAAAATAGTTAAATTTAGTATATATTGTTACACAAATGTTATTGATATTTGGTTATGTTATGTATGATAGAAATGACCATTATGATCGTTGTCAAGTCTTGTTAATATTGGACATGTCAAACATGCTTAGTTATGACAGTGGAAGAGTTGAAATGATGAATACCCATATTTAAATTCTAAATATTTCACTTGGCCTAGGTAGGAAATTAAATTATAAGCACCACTGGTCAAATGGATTGTTTTATAAATTAAAATTGGTTTGAAATTTATTAATAAATGAATTAAATTTTCAATTAAAAATGTTTTACGTAACCACCCGGAATATCAGAACCAATTTAAAATTTTTATTTTATCTATTTTTATGGATTTTGAATATTTAAAATGATTTATTTTAAATAATAACAACTAAAAATTTATTTTAATCGAAGTTGGAACGTTTAAATATATTTTAATTATAAAACGAGCCTCAAATGGTGCGGTAGTTTGAAAATTCGATTTTAGATTTCAATTGAATGTACAGAATTCAAAACAAGTCAGAATTGGACGAAACAAGAAATATTTGAATCTGTTTAATCATATCTTCCCAACGAATGTAACAAACTGGGATTTCACTTTATAAATAGAAAGTTATTTCTAGTTTAAAATTTAAAATAGTCGCTATGATATTTATATATATTTTAATATGATATATAGCCCTTAAAAATAACCATTTTGCAAACAATCTCCATTTTCGATGAAACCAATTTTGTTGGATCCGGAATGTCAAATTATTGCTAGATTTAAATTTTCATAATTTTTGGATTTAATATGTGAGCGTGGTGAATTTAAACATGTTTGGTCAATTTCAGTTGAATTAGATCGACCAGAAAATTACCATTTTTCAAACGGTCTCCAAATTTGACGAAGTTTGTTTTATTAGGACCGTATCATCAAAACATAGCTAGATTTATTTTTTTGGAATTTATGTGGCCCCGATAAATTAAAATGTACGTTTAAATTAAATATATATTGATTTATATTTTAATTTTAATAAAAACTGATGAAAACAATCAAACTAGGTTATGAAACATATTCCATTGTATATGGAATGGAGTAATCAGCTAGGGGCGGCAGCCGTTGTGGTTTGTTTGGAGTGAGAAGCATCAAACAAGTAAACATGAGAATTAAATAATAATATTTATAAATTATATATATCCACATTAGGGTCAAAACCCTATTTCCATTCTCCCTTGGTCAACGTGAAATTCAGCCGCCCCTCTCTCCTGAACGAACGAACCCAACGCTCCATCTTCTCTACTAAAATTCATGAGACCCGTTCAATTATTTTCCAAGTTCTAAATACCAAACCGAAGAGCTCTCTGGGATCTCTAAATCCATGTACGTTTGATCAAATTTAAGCAACTGTGGTTGCTGCTGTGAGGTTCGAAAGTCGTCGGCTTTGTGGGGATTTTTTGGCGACGAGAGGCGTTCGGGTGGAGAGAGGATTGGGGGACAGACAGGTGGAAGGAAGGGCAAAGGCGTGGTGGCGTTGGATCATCGTCCTGTCATCAGGTGGTGGCGAAATTTGATGCCCTAGTGGTTGAAGAATTATGGGTTTTGGCTGTTTGTTTTACTCCAGGCAATTTCGACAGGAACACGATGGCTGAGGGTAATTACCCTTAACAATGTAATTAAAGGAAAAATTAATTATTTAATTGATTATTAAAGAGTTTAATATATAAATAACATTGAAATAAAAATAGGATTTATTTTATATATATATAACTTTGATTATTAAAAATGTGATTTTTATTATAAACTAGTTTTAAATTAAAAATATGATTTTAATTTATATATAGCATTGTTTTTAAATAAAATTAGCATTGTTTTTAAAATAAAATTAACATTGTTTTATTTTCAGTTTTAAAAATATAAGAACATCGTATAAAATGTGATTTTTATATGTATAACATTAGTTTTAAAATATGGTTTTTGTATAAACCACTTTGAAATAAAAATATGGTTTTTTAAAAATAATTAGACACTGTTTGAAAATATGGATTTTAAAAACAATTAGACATTGTTTAAAAAAATGTTTTTAAAAATAATTAGACATTGTTTAAAAATATGTTTTAAAAAATATATATATGGAATTGTTTTTATAAATATATAGAGAGCATTGTTTAAAAATGTGATTTTTAATATATACCGCGTGAAACAGATTGCGATGGAACAGACTGGAAGTGAATAGAATCCAAACCATCCCACAAAAATTGACGGAGTGGAAACCAAAGGTGAGAACTCTTCCTCACTCAAATTACTTTATAGTTAAATATATACTAGGATGCAGATGATGCATAGTAGCACCGACACCATTTATTGTACAAAACATGATTGTTTGTTTGGATTGAATTGACTGTGTTGTGTTTATTGAATGAATGAACTGTATAAAATATTCATGTGTTGAATAAAATATTTTATCGTTAAGAATATAATTTTTAATGTATAAATGAACGACATAAAATTCTCCAGAAATAAAAATAAATATTCATTTACAAATCAGACGGTTTGTTTATGTACACCCCTTTATCTGATATTGATTAGGATGATAAATTTTATACATCACCCAACTGCACAAATAATAACTAGTATTTGTTGTTTGGAAACCCCACGCGGGTATTGGGATGATATTTGACATGCGTTGATCCCAATAATTAGTGATATGTCAATCGATGGGTTGACAGGCTGTAATGAGCGTTAATTATTTATTTTTAACGCTTATACAGTTGTAAATTGCACTTTGGATGATGATTGATTGTTTATCATTGTTATTGTATACATATGTTGTATGAAATCCATATAAATAACATTATTTGGTAATTGATTGTATCTTATTCCGATTTTGGATGGACACGAAATTATTGAAATGTGTGAAGCTGTGTTGTTTAGTTATGCTCCATTTGAACCAAAACGATATTTATATCGATTTTATTCATTTTTATAACGAATATCGAAAAGGAAGTGATTTCAAAATCTGATATTTTGAAAATATTATCATTTATCTATTGTAATGATATAGAGTATTCGATTTTGATTTAAAATTGAAAATGAAGTTGGAATCGTTTTTAAAATGAATTTAAAACGATTTATAAAGTACATTTTAAATGGAACTCGATGAAATATATAAGATAAATATATAATATGGCCTGAATATAATGCGCCGCGCGGCGATCGTTCGCGAATTTCGACCAATGACTTCGAATTGACATTACGGGAGATCCGACCGTCGGATTCTCCTAAAACTGGAACCATTGGGTTCATATCAAAAAGAGATTTCCAAATATAAGAGATTTGAAATCTAAAGGTTGGATTTGGAATTATGTCCAAATCAAATTTGGAAAAGGTCGTTACGGATGCAGTTCGGTGGCCGTTATTGGAAACCGACTATAAGGGCCTTGATAAAATTATTAAAAATATTAATAATTTTTGTAAAATCATAATAAATGATTTGGAAAGAATATGAATGAAAAAAATCCACGTTTGCAAAGATACAAATATATTTTTATTGAAATGAACTACTTATTAAGTTGAATAGCAATCCAATATTTTTAAATAAATAAAGTGGATTAGAAATGGTTTTAAAATAACTAGAATTTTCCAATGAATAAAATGGAGTGGATTGGAATGGAAATATTATTCGGAATATTTCGATATTGGATTTCGTGGTTATATGGATATTGTTATGGGAATTTGGAAGAAACAAATATCGTTATTCCCAATATGATATCCATTAGTTTCAGAATTTGATATTGAATATAAGCAGATATAATTTCTATTCAGAGCCTTGTATTTAATATTAAATTGGATTTTGAGTTTGTCATGAACGATGTCTTTATTAATACTATTCTTAAACCCCGTGTGAAAAGAATAAATCTTTTAATTAAGATTTAGTGTAACTTACCAATTAATTAATATTTAATTGGAATGGAATAAAATGGATTATGAATCAGATTTATAGCGAACTGTGTTTTTAACGACGTTTGTCCTTTAACCCAATTAACAGCGAAATATGATTTGGAATTTATAAATCTTTTATTTATATTTAATGGTAATTTTCCAAAGTAAAGTTTTCAAATTTAAAATATTAAATTAGAATGTAATGGAATTCGATTTGTTAATAATCGAAGTGAACTTCTGTGGAGGAAGACTGTTACTATATATGGAATTTAAAAGGCTTTGCCGTTATTCCATTTGTATTATTAGTCGGATAAGGAAATTGATATCGATTATATATTGATTTGTTTTCCGTGAAGATTCCATAATTAATGGAATGTGATTTTAGGTTTATTGTAAACTGTGTTTTAAATGACATTGGTTCTTTAACCCAGTTAAAGACATGATTACATGTCTAACATTGTATTTCAAACTGCATTGTTGATCTCTGCTAAATATATATTTGTTTGGTGGCGGAGAATTTATTCTCTTTCTTAACACCCTTATCTGAGACGTACGAGCTTAAAGGTTATATATCGGCAGAAATCAATGGTACATTGTAAATTGTTGATGCGACATGTTTGATTTCCCCAAGTTAAATAATCATTAATAATGATTTTTGGAAAGATTGAAACTAAGTGGAGTTTTAATGAATCTTTAATTATATTGGAATGTGATAAATAAAATTAACAAATTTGGGAAATGATCGAGAATGGAGTACCCCCAGTTTTACTTCAGGCGATAGTTAAATCTTTAGTTAGATTTGAACGTAAAATGGTAATTCAATTTACTGATAACACTGTCGTGTTAGATATGGGGTATTACCAGTTTTGCTCCATGAGATGAATAGGTTGGGATTGGGAAATTAAATAAATGATTACTTCGGTAAGGCTCGATAATCCCGATTAGTTAATAAACCTTAATTTGGTTTAGAATTGATATCCAAAGGAAGATTAAAGAATAAATTTAAAAGAATTTATCTTTGATAAAATTAATGGGAACTTATCCCTAAAGATGTGAATATTTAAATAAAAGAATATTCTGGATTGGAATGAGGCGTATGTTGTGTTTTTATAGCACTTGATTATAAGATACGTGAATTATTCGAAAAGGCCGGGTTTATACCCATTCTGAATAATCGATTCGACGATAAGCCAACAATGAAGACGGTGGTTTAGGACCGGAGGTCTTCACATCGTTTGGATGATTACTGATATCTTGATTGAGTTGTACACCCAAGACGAGGTAATAAGTGGTGATCGTCCAGACGTACTTGGAGATCGACCGGATATGCGAGGACCTCTCTCCTGTATAGGATATATGGGACGAGGAATAAGATGCCTTCGGTTTCATTCAGACCTAGAACAAACTAGTACATGGATGTGTGTTTGACATTGGATCTTATTACGTGTTGACTGATCTCTATTAAATATACATCTGTTTGGTGGTGGAGAATTTATTCTCTTGCTTAACACCCTTCTCTGAGACGTACGATCTTAGAGGTTATATATCGATAGACATCAGTCGCATGGCATGAATTGCCTGTGTGGCATGCTGAGATGCAAATGATCAAGGCTTCTGTTGAAAAGCAGAGTCTTTTGGTTGATGATCAAAGCATAGCTTTAAATAGCATAGCTTTGTGTAGCGTTAATTCCGAGCTTCACTCCCCGGTATGAACAGGAAACGGGAGGAGGATGGCAGGGAGGACATGTGTTTCTTTCTAGCTAGGAGTGGTTTCATGATATGGAGCCCAGACATTTTTACTTATGTGGATGATGGAAAGCGAGGTACCTCGGATATATCGGTCACCACGGGCCCGATGGATGGATATGGTCGACATACTGATCAGACTTATGCCCCATAGGGCAGGGAAACATATTATTCAGGAATTACTAATCCTCAAATGTAAGAGAGGACTGGCCTTGTTGCTCCTAAGGGTCAATGCGTTCTGATCCTGAGACATGGGTTATATTATCTTGAATTCGGTAAGGATGATCCCTTGCCTTGGTTCATAGAAGGAATCCAATTTTCAATACATGACATTTCGGTTTTAATTGTCGAACTAGTATGGCGACATAGTAGCATGGGATACTATGTCGTCTTTGAAGTTGATTTCTTCACTTATAGTAATGATAAAAGATTAAATTTCGTGTATCAAGCATTATTTGGCTATTATGAGGTAAAACTCTATCCTCCGGCTTGCGTTGCATTGTGTGATGGGACCCGAGTCTTATAATAGCTTCATTTTTTATCTTTAGCATTGCGCTGCTTGTTTATACACTGGTATTCTTGGGGTTAAAACCCGTTCCGTGTTATACGGCGTGGTCCCTTGATTTACCTTACTTTAAAACCAAGTTAATAACTGTTTTTAGTTCTCACACCAGTCTCATGACTAACCTGGAGTTTATTGTTTTAACCTAAACTCTAGGTGCCCCTATTTTCCACATGGGCAACTAGTAGTTGGGTTTTTGCAGATATTTCTTTTCACAGGATCCTGGATTTTTAGTTGGAGTTATATTCAAAAAGCTCTGTATCCGCGTATTTCTTCCAGTTGTGTTATGTATTATTTTACCGCTGCTATGTATTTAAATGTAATTTAAATCTCTGATATTTTTCGTTGTATATTATTTATTCATACTCTGTTATATTCTTGTAATCTGATGTAAATTGTTGTAATAGCAATGAAATGTTATATCGTTTGTGTTCTGATTTGTCGTGTTCTGAACTCAATCCGGACTTTCCCGAAAGGGCGAGTTTGGGTCGTTTCATTTTAAAATTTTATTTTATTATTCAACTCAATTTGCTAATAAATTAAGATTTTATGAACTATATGATAATTTATCAGCGAATGATTTTGAATCACTTTA